>CAWUFW010001161.1:1800000-2017500 GCA_963921515.1 Calotriton arnoldi
GCACTATAAAGTCAAGATTGGGAAAAATGTGTGCATCAACATCATTAGAGTGGCCAGACGCATTGCCACTTGTCTTGATGGGACTCAGAAGTATACCTGACAGAACGACAGGATTGAGCCCCCACGAAATAATGATGGGAAGAGCAATGAGACAAACACATGTTCCCACAAACAAACTAGTGAATATATCTGATGATATGGTTTTGGATTATTGCAAAGGATTGGCTGACCTAGTGCGTTCTGTCTCTCATCAGGTTGGAGAAGACGCAGTTTCCAGGCAGCCTGAACTAGAACATGATCTGAATCCTGGTGATTGGGTGGTAGTGAAGAATCACACCAGAGAAACGTGTCTATCACCCAGGTGGAGCAGACCTTGTCAAGTCATATTGACCACCAATACAGCAGTGAAGTGTGCAAGATTTCCTAATTGGATTCATGTAAGCCACACAAAAAGAGTACCAGAACCTGAAGAAGAGAATCCACAGACAACGCCAATCACTGAAGAAGCTGAAGGTTGCCCAGCTGAGGAATCTCAGGCTAGAGGTTCGAGAGAAGCTGACGGAGAACAACCGAGCACAAGTCAGGATTGGATACCAGTGGTAGAAGTTCCTGAAGTATATTACAGAACGAGAAATCAAACAAAATTGGAGGAAATTGAAGAAGATCAGATAGGTGAAGAAGAAGAAGTTCAGGATCAAGAAGAAAAGATAGTAAAAGATCCTGAACTAAATCAGATAGGGAAAGAAAATTGGACTAAAAACAGTGAAGATTTAATTGACTTTACACAGGGAAAGACAGGTTTAGAAGAATCAGGTCAGGCTGCAGAAGTTCACAGTGCAATAAGCCCTGATCAGAAGCAGTTAGATCAAGAAGAATTCACTAAAGAAAAAGGGGTAAATACAAATGAACATAAAGAAATAAAAAAGGAACAAAGCCAACATCTTGAAAGTCATTGTGGAGCTACTGAAAAGAAACCAATCAGACCTGAAAAAGAACAAACAAAAGAAGCAGTAATCAAAGAAAACAAAACAGTATTGAGCAGTGAAAATAACGAGATCTTTGAAGACGTAAACAGAGAAACAGTGCCAACAAAGAAAACAAGAAAAGGAGATCATTGGCCAAGTGTCATTAAAAGAGTAAAATACCACATAACAACCAGAAGTGAAGATCCAGAACAAGTACCTGAAGTAACAAGTCAAACTGAACAAGAGAAAAAGTCAGGAAAAAGAAAAAGTAAAAGACTGAGACTTGTGAATAACAAATTCAAGGGTCCTGACTGGACTTATATCATTCTTGAAGATTTTGAAAGCTCAGAGTCAAGTGACAGTGGTGGCGAAGGAACAAGTGCAGAACTAACATACGAAGAAGAAACAAGACCACCCTGACTAAACAAAAGAATCATCTAAAGAAAAGAAGAAGAGATAAGAAGAGAAATCTTCCTTGTCGAAAAATGCCTGATGATAGAGTTACTGGGAGACCAAAACGAAATTGTTGTAGGAGATGCTGTGCAATCTGCATATGTAGTCTAGTATTGGTGCTTATAGTATGGTTAGTCCTGATTGTAGCAATTCCTTACCTTATGATAATAGATAAGAAGATTAATAATGAAACTAAAGGGAGGACAGCAAACATGAAGGGCAATAGAGTAGAATTAATGGCAGAAGATGAGGCAGAAATTCATCATGAAATAGCTGATAACGACACTAGTTTAAATGTTTTCACAAAGTTATTGTTTCAGTATGTAGACACAATGGAAGTTAGTAATTGTTATGTCTGTATGAAGTTACCCGAATCAGTAGCAGAAGGATTAACATACCATCATTTACCACTGACATATGGCATCTCATGTAGTGTATTGACAAGTTTATTTTATAGAACAGGTAGGCTACAGTATTATTATTCAAACTTAGATGTGATATTTTCAGAGGTTCCGATTCGCAAGAGTATGAACCCAGTGCTTACTAGTCAAGACGCACAGTTTATGGGAGAGTTTTTCTTAACAATGAAATCGATAGACATAACATATGCACATAGACACAATCTAACATGTTCTTTACTAGAAGAAGAAAAGATATTTTTGAATTTAGTAGAAGATAGAAGACATGATTTTCAAAAGAAAGCTTCAGAGCATAAGGCTCAGTTGCCACCTTGGGCGGAGAAGGAAGGGAGTTATACACCTGGTAAAGCTCAAGCTGCAATGGCTCTGGATTTCGTAAAGAAAGGGAAAATTTGTCTTCATAGGTTAAAGACTGATTATAACAATGTTTTCATCGGTACCAGTGAATGTGAACACAATTTTTAATTATTGGAGGTTGGGGACTCAAAGGAGGAACAGATTCAGTTTTTCCTGGAATCTATTATGTATGTGGGAATAAGGCTTACTTTAGGCTTCCTGCAAGGTGGTATGGAAGTTGTTATTTTGGAATAGTTTTTCCAAAGATATACCACGTAAAAAGAAACACTGGAAGCAATGAAAACAATAATGAGTTAGTACGTAGAAAAAGAGCTAGTTTTTCAGAAATTGTAGGTGATATATTTGGTGCATTGATACCTTCAGTGGGAATAATTCTGAACTCAAGGAAAATATGTAAATTGTCTACAGTGGTTGATCGTTTATCAACTGATACTGCTGGAGGTTTTCTAATGATTAATACGGAGATGGTTGCGATTAGATCTATGGTGATGCAAAATCGACTTGCTCTTGACATTCTATTGGCAAAAGAGGGAGGAGTCTGTAAATTATTGAAGACGAAACATTGTTGCACTTACATTCCTGATAAGAGTGCAGAAATTGGAACGTACATTCAGAACATAACTAAACTTGAGAAAGAACTTAAACCACTGGAAGTTGATAGTGTATGGAAAAGATTGACAAATAGTATATCGTCAATTGGAACCTGGTTTGCTAATATAGGGAAAGGACTTATAGGTCAAATATTAGTACCCTTAGCAGGGATAGCAATAATAATTTTAGCAATAACAATATGGTGCAAATGCTGTAGAAAGAATGGAACATATAAAGTGACAGGAAAAGGAAAGAAGAGAAAACTAGATGAAATAGAACTTGAAGAATGGAGAAGTGATTTATACAAAAAGTTGAAAGGGGATGTGAAAAACAAAAAATGTAAAAATGAGAGTGAAACGAATTGCTAGAAGTTGGCATCTGATTGAGGGTAGTATTTTTGATGGCTCAGAATACGCCATCAGAGAGGGATTGATGGAGCAAGGTTTCAAAATTGAAACTTGCTTGTATGCAATCTTCCTCATAGTATTAATATATTAAATTTGTACTGTCAATACTAATCCTTGCATTCACAAACACGAAAGGGATAGACGCTTGCCTATGTGTTTTACTAATGAATAACGCTTGTCCATAAACCAAGATGGCCGCTAAAAGCGCGGGACTTTATTGCGCATGTCACAACCTGATCACATGGTGTGACGTCTTTCTTTGCTTGGTGGGAAACTTCTGCTTCTGCGCAGTGTGTATTAAAATGGCCGCTAAATGTTTTCACATGCTTAAGCTTGCTCTCATGTCATTATTAAATTGTCGTTTTCTTAACGCTACTAATGCAGGATAGTATTATGATTAAATGGGAATAGAGTTAGGGAAAGTGGGTATACAGTGAAACTTTTTATTTGTGATTTTAATATTTTCTTCTTGCACTTTTAGTAATTCGTAAACTTGGGCCTGGGTTGGTGTCTTGAAACTCGAGAGACAGAGGGTTCTGCGCATGTGTCCTGTATGCCTGCCAAGTGAAGTCAACTTGGACGTCTCCCAAGGCCACGACCTATTGGCCGAAGATGATGTACCCAATGTTTCCGGCGGAACAAATTGTTACTTTTCTCCTGTAAAATATATAACATTTGTCATGAGACGGGTGGGAAATAAAGCGAATGTATTAATTTGAAGGGGAGGGAACGTAAAGACAATAGGCTTTACAATTTAGGCCAAATTGATATGGTGCGAGAATCCACCTCCTGTCCCTGTCCAATCAGAAGTAGTGGTCCCATATTTTAGCAACATTAAGGGGAGGTACATGGGCGTAGAAGGGTATAATAGAATATAGCATTAGTAAATTAGTCAGAAGAGCATGCGTTCACGAAGAACAGGCGTCCATACTGCCAGAGCGCTCTCAACTCCAGACTGCCCAGCTGATCGGTTGCTGACTGAATTCCTGTCCGGAAGAGGTCCTGAGGAGGGGGCGGCGGAGTCCATTAGAAGGAAGGCACGGGAGAATCGAGAGAAGTCGAGTATCAGAGAGGGGAACGGCGCAGGCGTCGTTGTAGAGAGGTCACCGGTCCTGTCCTGATCCTGGAAGAAGTCTTTGCTCTTCATCCTTCCTGGGTCCTATCTTTTCCAACTCCTTGGCTAAGGGGCTTGGTTCTCGCATTTTAGGTAATTATACTGCAACCTTTAGTTGCGCTGCTGTCTCTATCTTCTCCTCTTCCTTAAACACCGTCATTTATTAGCAAAATCATTTCTATGCTTTTTCTTGGGTATTTCAATCAAGTACCGTGTTTTCTGTATTTTACTCTGCTAAAACTTTAGATAAACATTTTAAAACTTCCTGACTCAGTGGTTATTTCAGGATTATGTACTATAATGAATGTCACTCATTTTAAACTTCCCAATTAGCAAAGGATCCATTGGTAAGTTATTACTCTTCAATCAGAAGGTAATTGGTAGCAGGGACTTTGATAAAAGAGTACATCTGACACCCAGCGTAAGTATTAGTGTAGTGTGAATGTATGGGCCCAAGTGAGTATATGGTGTATGAATGCTGTTGGCTAATATTGCGCTGGATCAGTTTTCTGGTAAGCAGAGGACGGTTGTTGTTACTCTTTGTTAATTGGGTAATGAGAATTTTATTTGTATTTTTATGAACTAACATCCGCTTATTTTTGAGTTTTTGTTACATGTTGTCCAGAATACCCCGGGGTAGGTAAAAAGAATAGTGGGTGGCAAGTGGAAGCCATACTGCAGTGAGGTTATCTGTCAGGCAGAAATAGTACTGAGAAGTTAAGCAGGACTTCAAGTACTCGTTAGGGACTCTATGCGTGTGAGTAATAGCAAAAAGGGTACGCTGATAAAAATTTGATGTTATATCACCTAGTAAGGGTAACATTGGAGAAGTAACAGGTACTTCTGGAGCTTGTGTGAAGAGTAGACGGAAGTGTTTTACTCGTAGTGTATGTATTAGTAAACGGAAAGGTTTTACTAAAGTGTGGAAGAAACTATCTTTTTCGAAATTAGTGGAAACTGGCACGATAGCGAATGTTTTATGTTGTTACTGAAATTTAATTAAGATTTATAGAGAAAATAAGTTTGCGTAAATTTTTGTAAAGGGAGGGTCAGTTGCCGGAGAGGGAGCTGACGTCACAAAACGCCGCGCTGTGGTAGGTTGAAACAGCGGGTGTGGAAAAACCCTTGTAAAGGAGGGGTCAGTAGTCAGGAGTAGTACTGACGTCACAGGTGCCGCGCTGGGATTGGTTAAACCAGCAAGGACAGAAAAGAGCAGATTGTAAAGGAGGGGTTGACAGAGAAACGTCACCAAAAAGCCGCGCAAGGATTGGCTCGGAAATAAAAGATAGCAGACATTTGATTGGTCGAAAATATAGAAGCAAAATTCTTAGTGGATAAGGATTGCATGTTAAAACGCGATCCGACTTTAACAGGAACTCGTCCGGATAGGAGATTCCTAGGTTTTGCAGAATATAATTTTGTACACAGAAGATTAGATAGAATGTACGGAGAAAAGAGAAAAATGTCATTCTTACAAAAGATTAAGAATTATTTTAAAAAGGACAAACCAATCAAAACTAGAGAAGGAATTATTATTCCACCAGCTAAAACGCCAGCATCATTTATGATGATGGAGAGAGGTTATCATACCTGTGTATGGATGGAGAATTGGATAGAATACACCAAAAATGATGGAGTATTAGCATTTCCCCAGAATGGCACGTTCAATGGGCGAATTCTTCAGAACTTGAGATTGAGGATGAATGACTTAGAACCCAGACCTAGATTAACCCAGTACGAAGCTCTAGAAGAATGGGAAACCGAGGCATTTGAGCGGGATAGATCTAGAAGTAATAGGAGTTATCCAGGATTTTACCCCAGATATTTACGTGAGTCGAGAGAGGGTCAGATGAAACAATGGAGAAGGACAATGATTACAGAGGGACTGTATCCATTATTCACAGAAGGAGAGAAATCAGGAGGCAAATGTACAGAAAAGACAAAACATTTAATGAGAAATGAGGATTCAGAAGACGAATTTATGGAAGAAATGTTAAGAAATCCCCCACCATATCAGGAAGGGACAAGTGGATGCCCTCCTAGTGCACCACCACAAACTCCCATGGTACCAAAGGTAATGCATGAGTTCACCCCGACTAGAATACTTCATGACAAAGAAAAAGAAGCCCTAGAAAAGACCAGAACAGAATTAATACAGAAAATAACTCAGATAAAAGTACATCCTGATTCGTTGACCATACCAGTAACAATTGGTCCAGTAGTTCCATTATATGGTACTCAGGGAAATTGTCCTCAACCCATACTTGCACCTACTCCTGTGAGTAATCCCAGACCTGAAGCTCCAGTTATAATTGAGGATCAATTTAGTGACTGTGAATCCACAATATCACTTATGGACTTGCCTATTCGAGGTTCTGTAAATAGTACTCCAAGAAAAGATGTGCCTGGAGGTTCAAAAGATGTAAGTTTAGTAACTTCATCAGGAGCAAAAAGTGCTACCATAGTAACACCTGAAGATCTAGAAAGATGGGTACAAGGGTCAGTTAAACAGTGCACACCTCCAAAAGTACTGGATATCCATAAATTGAAAGTTGAATTAGAAGAAATAATAGCAGGAAATGTAGGAGTAGAACGCTTGAATACCTATGATGAAGAAGAATTATTATTCTTGTGCAGGAGTATCACTAGAAATGTAAAGATATTCCATGAAAAATTGTCCAATTTAGCATTACAGATGGGAATCGAAATAGGGAGATCAAAAGTATTACAGAAACCCTATAGAGCAGAATTTGCAGACAAAGATTTAGAAAATATGAATGCATCTGGAAGAAGACTACAAATAAGAGAATTAATGTTAGTTTTACAAAAATGGGGAGATCTAGATAAATGGAGATCTAGGTGGGCCAAGAAAAAGGAAGAAGCACGAACAAGTAGAACAGCATCAGAATATGTGATGAAGGAAGCAGGAAAAGCAGACCAGATGTATCCAATGCGAGAAGTTGCGGGAGGAGGATATGTACATGTCCCATGGAGCAGACAGGATATTTTATCATTTACGAATGATTTTCCAAAGCTGAGAGAAAAACCAATTGAATGGTACAAGCAGGTTGAAAGGTTTGTGAAAGTGTCAAAGGTATTGTTGAAGGATTTAGATGGTTTGTTTGACATAGTGGTACCTGCCGATTTATGGACAGATTGTAAGATCACAGTCGATTGGCCTAGTGATGAATATCCTAGAGATCCGAAAACAGGTGCCCCGTCAAATGATGTGATGAAAAAGTATCAGCAGGTGATAACATACCTGAAAGGGAAAATACCCCCGAAAGAAACAGATTGGGTGAAAATAGATCGAACAACCCAAGAAGCCAGTGAAACAGTACATTCCTATTATGAGCGTTTATTGCAGGTGTTTAAACAGTATAGTGGATTCGAGGACATTGGAGACAAAAACATGAGTCAGTTTGTGTATCGGTTTGTTTACGGTCTGAAGCCAGAGATTTGCCAGATGATTAAACAACATATGCTGTGTTGGCAGGGAAAGCCCATAGATGAGATTCTGAAGTATGCAAAATATTGTGGAGACGATATTGAGGATAGACACAAGAAATTGCAGGAAAAAGTGATGTGGGCTCAGGTGAAAATGGCAGAGAAGCAGGGAATTAATTTGGAAAATCCGAGTGAAAATCCAGGAAAAGATTCTGGAACGAGTGGTGATACGGGAAATGGTGGAAAATTTAGAGGACGAATGAGTAGAGAAGAAGCTAAAAAGAAATTTCCTTGTCATGGATGCGGAAAATTGGGGCATTGGAAGGATGAATGTAAAAAGATTCGGAATAATAATGGCCCAAATCAAAACTTAAATCCACAGACGCAGAATGACTCACAACAGGGTGTAAATCCCCAGAGTCAATTACCACCTCCACCTGTTCAGGGTAATGTAAGCAGAGCAAAACATGGTACAGACATTGGATACCCAGGAGGGAGTGGTAAGAATGATTATATGACATCACAATTTCTTTTGCAGGACAATTATTGTAAATTCGACTCATGACGGTGCCTAGGAGAGGGGAAGAAGGAGTGCATACTTGGCGCATCCTTACAGGTAGATCAGTCTGGTCCATATGTTGAAGGAAATGTGAAAGGTAATGATATTACTTTCCTTTTGGACACTGGTGCTACCAGGTCTACTGTGAGATCAGCAGACATCCCAGACCTTCCTCTCTCTGGTGAAGATATCCAAGTAGTAGGGGTAGCTAATCAAAGAATTAGAACACCTCTTACAGAACCAATGGAAGTCAAAATAGGAAACTTCAGAGAAATGCACCAATTTGTAGTGTGCGATTCTAGCCCAGTAAATTTATTAGGTAGGGATTTATTGTGCAAAATGAACTGTACAATTTTCTGCACGCCGGATGGTGTGGCAGTTCAGACACCAGATGAGGACCATGTTTATAAAATTATGGTTGCAAAACAAGGTACAGAAATAGATGAAATGTTTTCGCTGATAACAAAAGATGAGTTGCCAGAAGAATTAAAAGGTACAGTAAACTCAATAGTATGGGATTTCACCGGAAAAGAAGTAGGACTTATGGCAAAAATAGATCCAGTTCAAATTACAGTAAAAGAAGGTGCAATTTTCCCAAATACTAAACAATACAAAATGAGTGCAGAAGTAAAAGCAGGAGTCATTGAAGAAATCAATCGAATGGTAAAACAAAACATCCTAAAAGAAGTAATGAGTAGCCCATGTAATTCACCAATCATGGGACTAAAGAAACCTAGTGGAAAATATAGGATTGTTCAGGACCTGAGGAAAATAAATAAGATTGTAGAACCATGTTGTCCCATAGTACCAAATCCTGCAGTAATTCTATACCAGATCCCTTGGAATGCAGGATGGTTCACAGTAATTGATTTGTGTCAAGCATTCTTTTCAATACCATTGCATCCAGACAGCCAGTATCTTTTCTCATTTAAATTTGAAAACAAAGTCTATGTGTGGAATCGTGTTCCTCAGGGGTACACAGAAAGTCCTTCCATTTTCAACCAGATACTGAAAAAGTGCCTTGAAAAACTAGTGATGCCAGGAAGCTCAGTTTTAGTTCAATATATCGACGACTTATTAGTAGCGTCGACCACCAGAGAAGACTGTGTTGTTGATTCCATAGCATTATTAAATCTTTTGGCTGAGGAAGGGCATAAAGTCTCACCTGAAAAGTTACAGTTTTGCAGGACAGCTGTTAAATATCTGGGACACCAAATTGAGAGGGGAAAAAGAAGAGTAACCTCTGAAAGAGTAGAATTAATAAAGAGAATGCAAATGCCTGTAACTCAAAGACAAGTGAGAATGTTCCTAGGAATAGTAGGATACTGTCGACAATGGATACCAAATTTTTCCATGTTGGCTAAACCCTTAATTAACATGACGAAAAAGAAAGCAAAGGACCCTGTTGAATGGGAGGATGAAAGTGTAGAAGCTTTTGTAAAATTGAGAAACGCACTTTGTTCAGCACCTGCCTTAGGCATGCCTGATTATAAAAGAGAATTCGCATTATTCTGTCAAGAGAGAGAAAATTGTGCACTTTCTGTCCTAACTCAGAGACATGGACTAGACAGACGTCCTATAGCATACTTTTCTGCTACATTGGACCCAGTAGCAGCCGCGTTGCCAGGATGCTTAAAAGCAGTAGCAGCGACTTGTTTGAGCATTGAACAAAGCGAGTCAATTGTGATGGGACATCCTGTAAAAGTGTATGTTCCACATGCAGTTGTCATTCTGTTGACAAGAACCCGAACTCAGCATCTTACTCCTAGTCGGCTGACTAAATATGAAAGGATAATAATGGGTGCTGAAAATGTGACCATGGTAAGGTGTACAATAATAAATCCAGCAACTTTATTGCCGGACCCATATCATGAAACAAATAAAGATGACGAAGAAGATGAACATGATTGTGTACAAATTACAGAATTATGTACAAAACCACGCCCAGACATAGAGGAACAGCCTCTTAAAAAGCCAGACAGGGAGCTATTTGTCGATGGTTCATGTCAAAGACATGAAGATGGTAAACTAACTGCTGCCTATGCGGTATGTGAATTAACTGGAATAGTTGAAGCATCCTATTTACCAGGAGTCAAATCTGCACAAGTAGCTGAATTGATTGCTTTGATAAAAGCTTGCAAAATTGGGAGGAATCAGAGAGTGACCATATTTACTGATAGTCAATATGGTTACGGGGTTGTGCATGATTTTGGCCAACTGTGGATGCAGAGGGATTTCATGACTTCTTCAGGATCCCCCATTAAAAATGGACAATTTGTAAGGGAATTGCTAGAAGCAATACAATCACCAAAAGAATTGGCTGTGGTGAAATGTGCCGCACACCAGTCAGGAGATGACTGGGTGGTAGTCGGCAATAGATATGCAGACTTGGTGGCTCAACATTGTGCCAAAACCAGAACGTCAGTCAATAAGAGGGTGGAAAGAATGGGAATCAGCTGCCAACTTATGCTGTATATGCCACCTGAAACTTGGAATGAAGTGAAGAAATTGCAAGATGAGGTTGATGAAAGTGAGAAGAATTTGTGGATCAAAGTGGGTTGCTCCCAAAGAGGAGAAGATGAAGTGTGGATCAGTGCAGATGGCAGACCAGTCATGCCAGACTGTTTACTCTCACAAATGGCTAGAATGCACCATGGAGACTCACACATAGGGAGAGATGCAATGATTAGGCTGTTCAGACAAAATTGGTACAATCCCAAATTCAGGGCTGTTGCAGAGAGTCTTTGCCAGAGATGTCTAACTTGCCAAATGCATAATCCAGGCAGGAAAACGATAATTGGGTTTGGAAAAATTGGAAAGGCAGAGGGCCCATTTATAAGACTCCAGTTCGACTTCATACAGTTACCACCATGCAGAGGACTAAAATATGTACTAGTCATAGTGTGTCTGTTTTCAAAGTGGGTGGAGGCTTACCCTACTAGGAGAAATGACAGTATTACAGTTGCAAAACTGTTGTTACGTGAGCTCATACCTAGGTTTGGTTTCCCAGTATCTTTGGAATCAGATAGAGGAAAACATTTTAATAGTGAAGTGATCCAGATAATCTGTGAAGCATTTCAAATCAAGCAGAAATTGCACTGTGCATATCGCCCAGAGGCTTCTGGAGTGGTTGAACAATTAAATGGCACTATAAAGTCAAGATTGGGAAAAATGTGTGCATCAACATCATTAGAGTGGCCAGACGCATTGCCACTTGTCTTGATGGGACTCAGAAGTATACCTGACAGAACGACAGGATTGAGCCCCCACGAAATAATGATGGGAAGAGCAATGAGACAAACACATGTTCCCACAAACAAACTGGTGAATATATCTGATGATATGGTTTTGGATTATTGCAAAGGATTGGCTGACCTAGTGCGTTCTGTCTCTCATCAGGTTGGAGAAGACGCAGTTTCCAGGCAGCCTGAACTAGAACATGATCTGAATCCTGGTGATTGGGTGGTAGTGAAGAATCACACCAGAGAAACGTGTCTATCACCCAGGTGGAGCAGACCTTGTCAAGTCATATTGACCACCAATACAGCAGTGAAGTGTGCAAGATTTCCTAATTGGATTCATGTAAGCCACACAAAAAGAGTACCAGAACCTGAAGAAGAGAATCCACAGACAACGCCAATCACTGAAGAAGCTGAAGGTTGCCCAGCTGAGGAATCTCAGGCTAGAGGTTCGAGAGAAGCTGACGGAGAACAACCGAGCACAAGTCAGGATTGGATACCAGTGGTAGAAGTTCCTGAAGTATATTACAGAACGAGAAATCAAACAAAATTGGAGGAAATTGAAGAAGATCAGATAGGTGAAGAAGAAGAAGTTCAGGATCAAGAAGAAAAGATAGTAAAAGATCCTGAACTAAATCAGATAGGGAAAGAAAATTGGACTAAAAACAGTGAAGATTTAATTGACTTTACACAGGGAAAGACAGGTTTAGAAGAATCAGGTCAGGCTGCAGAAGTTCACAGTGCAATAAGCCCTGATCAGAAGCAGTTAGATCAAGAAGAATTCACTAAAGAAAAAGGGGTAAATACAAATGAACATAAAGAAATAAAAAAGGAACAAAGCCAACATCTTGAAAGTCATTGTGGAGCTACTGAAAAGAAACCAATCAGACCTGAAAAAGAACAAACAAAAGAAGCAGTAATCAAAGAAAACAAAACAGTATTGAGCAGTGAAAATAACGAGATCTTTGAAGACGTAAACAGAGAAACAGTGCCAACAAAGAAAACAAGAAAAGGAGATCATTGGCCAAGTGTCATTAAAAGAGTAAAATACCACATAACAACCAGAAGTGAAGATCCAGAACAAGTACCTGAAGTAACAAGTCAAACTGAACAAGAGAAAAAGTCAGGAAAAAGAAAAAGTAAAAGACTGAGACTTGTGAATAACAAATTCAAGGGTCCTGACTGGACTTATATCATTCTTGAAGATTTTGAAAGCTCAGAGTCAAGTGACAGTGGTGGCGAAGGAACAAGTGCAGAACTAACATACGAAGAAGAAACAAGACCACCCTGACCAAACAAAAGAATCATCTAAAGAAAAGAAAAAGAGATAAGAAGAGAAATCTTCCTTGTCGAAAAATGCCTGATGATAGAGTTACTGGGAGACCAAAACGAAATTGTTGTAGGAGATGCTGTGCAATCTGCATATGTAGTCTAGTATTGGTGCTTATAGTATGGTTAGTCCTGATTGTAGCAATTCCTTACCTTATGATAATAGATAAGAAGATTAATAATGAAACTAAAGGGAGGACAGCAAACATGAAGGGCAATAGAGTAGAATTAATGGCAGAAGATGAGGCAGAAATTCATCATGAAATAGCTGATAACGACACTAGTTTAAATGTTTTCACAAAGTTATTGTTTCAGTATGTAGACACAATGGAAGTTAGTAATTGTTATGTCTGTATGAAGTTACCCGAATCAGTAGCAGAAGGATTAACATACCATCATTTACCACTGACATATGGCATCTCATGTAGTGTATTAACAAGTTTGTTTTATAGAACAGGTAGGCTACAGTATTATTATTCAAACTTAGATGTGATATTTTCAGAGGTTCCGATTCGCAAGAGTATGAACCCAGTGCTTACTAGTCAAGACGCACAGTTTATGGGAGAGTTTTTCTTAACAATGAAATCGATAGACATAACATATGCACATAGACACAATCTAACATGTTCTTTACTAGAAGAAGAAAAGATATTTTTGAATTTAGTAGAAGATAGAAGACATGATTTTCAAAAGAAAGCTTCAGAGCATAAGGCTCAGTTGCCACCTTGGGCGGAGAAGGAAGGGAGTTATACACCTGGTAAAGCTCAAGCTGCAATGGCTCTGGATTTCGTAAAGAAAGGGAAAATTTGTCTTCATAGGTTAAAGACTGATTATAACAATGTTTTCATCGGTACCAGTGAATGTGAACACAATTTTTTAATTATTGGAGGTTGGGGACTCAAAGGAGGAACAGATTCAGTTTTTCCTGGAATCTATTATGTATGTGGGAATAAGGCTTACTTTAGGCTTCCTGCAAGGTGGTATGGAAGTTGTTATTTTGGAATAGTTTTTCCAAAGATATACCACGTAAAAAGAAACACTGGAAGCAATGAAAACAATAATGAGTTAGTACGTAGAAAAAGAGCTAGTTTTTCAGAAATTGTAGGTGATATATTTGGTGCATTGATACCTTCAGTGGGAATAATTCTGAACTCAAGGAAAATATGTAAATTGTCTACAGTGGTTGATCGTTTATCAACTGATACTGCTGGAGGTTTTCTAATGATTAATACGGAGATGGTTGCGATTAGATCTATGGTGATGCAAAATCGACTTGCTCTTGACATTCTATTGGCAAAAGAGGGAGGAGTCTGTAAATTATTGAAGACGAAACATTGTTGCACTTACATTCCTGATAAGAGTGCAGAAATTGGAACGTACATTCAGAACATAACTAAACTTGAGAAAGAACTTAAACCACTGGAAGTTGATAGTGTATGGGAAAGATTGGCAAATAGTATATCGTCAATTGGAACCTGGTTTGCTAATATAGGGAAAGGACTTATAGGTCAAATATTAGTACCCTTAGCAGGGATAGCAATAATAATTTTAGCAATAACAATATGGTGCAAATGCTGTAGAAAGAATGGGACATATAAAGTGACAGGAAAAGGAAAGAAGAGAAAACTAGATGAAATCGAACTAGAAGAATGGAGAAGTGATTTATACAAGAAATTAAAAGGAGACTGTAAGAATAGAAAAATGTAAAATTGAGAATGAAACGAATTGCTAGAAGTTGGCATCTGATTGAGGGTAGTATTTTTGATGGCTCAGAAACGCCATCAGAGAGGGGATTGATGGAGCAAGGTTTCAAAATTGAAACTTGCTTGTATGCAATCTTCCTCATAGTATTAATATATTAAATTTGTACTGTCAATACTAATCCTTGCATTCACAAACACGAAAGGGATAGACGCTTGCCTATGTGTTTTACTAATGAATAACGCTTGTCCATAAACCAAGATGGCCGCTAAAAGCGCGGGACTTTATTGCGCATGTCACAACCTGATCACATGGTGTGACGTCTTTCTTTGCTTGGTGGGAAACTTCTGCTTCTGCGCAGTGTGTATTAAAATGGCCGCTAAATGTTTTCACATGCTTAAGCTTGCTCTCATGTCATTATTAAATTGTCGTTTTCTTAACTGCTACTAATGCAGGATAGTATTATGATTAAATGGGAATAGAGTTAGGGAAAGTGGGTATACAGTGAAACTTTTTATTTGTGATTTTAATATTTTCTTCTTGCACTTTTAGTAATTCGTGAACTTGGGCCTGGGTTGGTGTCTTGAAACTCGAGAGACAGAGGGTTCTGCGCATGTGTCCTGTATGCCTGCCAAGTGAAGTCAACTTGGACGTCTCCCAAGGCCACGACCTATTGGCCGAAGATGATGTACCCAATGTTTCCGGCGGAACAAATTGTTACTTTTCTCCTGTAAAATATATAACATTTGTCATGAGACGGTTGGGAAATAAAGCGAATGTATTAATTTGAAGGGGAGGGAACGTAAAGACAATAGGCTTTACAATTTAGGCCAAATTGATATGGTGCGAGAATCCACCTCCTGTCCCTGTCCAATCAGAGGTAGTGGTCCCATATTTTAGCAACATTAAGAGGAGGTACATGGGTGTAGAAGGGTATAATAGAATATAGCATTAGTAAATTAGTCGGAAGAGCATGCGTTCACGAAGAACAGGCGTCCATACTGCCAGAGCGCTCTCAACTCCAGACTGCCCAGCTGATCGGTTGCTGACTGAATTCCTGTCCGGAAGAGGTCCTGAGGAGGGGCGGCGGAGTCCATTAGAAGGAAGGCACGGGAGAATCGAGAGAAGTCGAGTATCAGAGAGGGGAACGGCGCAGGCGTCGTTGTAGAGAGGTCACCGGTCCTGTCCTGATCCTGGAAGAAGTCTTTGCTCTTCATCCTTCCTGGGTCCTATCTTTTCCAACTCCTTGGCTAAGGGGCTTGGTTCTCGCATTTTAGGTAATTATACTGCAACCTTTAGTTGCGCTGCTGTCTCTATCTTCTCCTCTTCCTTAAACACCGTCATTTATTAGCAAAATCATTTCTATGCTTTTTCTTGGGTATTTCAATCAAGTACCGTGTTTTCTGTATTTTACTCTGCTAAAACTTTAGATAAACCTTTTAAAACTTTCTGACTCAGTGGTTATTTCAGGATTATGTACTATAATGAATGTCACTCATTTTAAACTTCCCAATTAGCAAAGGATCCATTGGTAAGTTATTACTCTTCAATCAGAAGGTAATTGGTAGCAGGGATTTTTGATAAAAGAGTACATCTGACACCCAGCGTAAGTATTAGTGTAGTATGAATGTATGGGCCCATGTGAGTATATGGTAAAAAGAATAGTGGGTGGCAAGTGGAAGCCATACTGCAGTGAGGTTATCTGTCAGGCAGAAATTGTACTGAGAAGTTAAGCAGGACTTCAAGTACTCGTTAGGGACTCTATGCGTGTGAGTAATAGCAAAAAGGGTACGCTGATAAACATTTGATGTTATATCACCTAGTAAGGGTAACATTGGAGAAGTAACAGGTACTTCTGGAGCTTGTGTGAAGAGTAGACGGAAGTGTTTTACTCGTAGTGTATGTATTAGTAAACGGAAAGGTTTTACTAAAGTGTGGAAGAAACTATCTTTTTCAAAACTAGTGGAAACTGGCATGATAGCGAATGTTTTATGTTGTTACTGAAATTTAATTAAGATTTATAAAGAAAATAAGTTTGCGTAAATTTTTGTAAAGGGAGTGTCAGTTGCTGGAGAGGGAGCTGACGTCACAAAACGCCGCGCTGTGGTAGGTTGAAACAGCGGGTGTGGAAAAACCCTTGTAAAGGAGGGGTCAGTAGTCAGGAGTAGTACTGACGTCACGGGTGCCGCGCTGGGATTGGTTAAACCAGCGAGGAGAGAAAAGAGCAGATTGTAAAGGAGGGGTTGACAGACAAGCGTCACCAAAAAGTCGCGCATGGATTGGCTCGGAAATAAAAGATAGCAGACATTTGATTGGTCGAAAATATAGAAGCAAAATTCTTAGTGGATAAGGATTGCATGTTAAAACGCAATCCGACTTTAACAGGAACTCGTCCGGATAGGAGATTCCTAGGTTTTGCAGAATATAATTTTGTACACAGAAGATTAGATAGAATGTACGGAGAAAAGAGAAAAATGTCATTCTTACAAAAGATTAAGAATTATTTTAAAAAGGACAAACCAATCAAAACTAGAGAAGGAATTATTATTCCACCAGCTAAAACGCCAGCATCATTTATGATGATGGAGAGAGCTTATCATACCTGCGTATGGATGGAGAATTGGATAGAATACACCAAAAATGATGGAGTATTAGCATTTCTCCAGAATGGCACGTTCAATGGGCGAATTCTTCAGAACTTGAGATTGAGGATGAATGACTTAGAACCCAGACCTAGATTAACCCAGTACGAAGCTCTAGAAGAATGGGAAACCGAGGCATTTGAACGAGATAGATCTAGAAGTAATAGGAGTTACTCAGGATTTTACCCCAGATATTTACGTGAGTCGAGAGAGGGTCAGATGAAACAATGGAGAAGGAAAATGATTACAGAGGGACTGTATCCATTATTTACAGAAGGAGAAAAATCAGGAGGAAATGTACAGAAAAGACAAAACATTTAATGAGAAATGAGGATTCAGAAGACGAATTTATGGAAGAAATGTTAAGAAATCCCCCACCATATCAGGAAGGGACAAGTGGATGCCCTCCTAGTGCACCCCCACAACCTCCCATGGTACCAAAGGTAATGCATGAGTTCACCCCGACTAGAATACTTCATGACAAAGAAAAAGAAGCCCTAGAAAAGACCAGAACAGAATTAATACAGAAAATAACTCAGATAAAAGTACATCCTGATTCGTTGACCATACCAGTAACAATTGGTCCAGTAGTTCCATTATATGGTACTCAGGAAATTGTCCTCAACCCATACTTGCACCTACTCCTGTGAGTAATCCCAGACCTGAAGCTCCAGTTATAATTGAGGATCAATTTAGTGACTGTGAATCCACAATATCACTTATGGACTTGCCTATTCGAGGTTCTGTAAATAGTACTCCAAGAAAAGATGTGCCTGGAGGTTCAAAAGATGTAAGTTTAGTAACTTCATCAGGAGCAAAAAGTGCTACCATAGTAACACCTGAAGATCTAGAAAGATGGGTACAAGGGTCAGTTAAACAGTGCACACCTCCAAAAGTACTGGATATCCATAAATTGAAAGTCGAATTAGAAGAAATAATAGCAGGAAATGTAGGAGTAGAACGCTTGAATACCTATGATGAAGAAGAATTATTATTCTTGTGCAGGAGTATCACTAGAAATGTAAAGGTATTCCATGAAAAAATTGTCCAATTTAGCATTACAGATGGGAATCGAAATAGGGAGATCAAAAGTATTACAGAAACCATATAGAGCAGAATTTGCAGACAAAGATTTAGAAAATATGAATGCATCTGGAAGAAGACTACAAATAAGAGAATTAATGTTATTTTTACAAAAATGGGGAGATCTAGATAAATGGAGATCTAGGTGGGCCAAGAAAAAGGAAGAAGCACGAACAAGTAGAACAGCATCAGAATATGTGATGAAGGAAGCAGGAAAAGCAGACCAGATGTATCCAATGCGAGAAGTTGCGGGAGGAGGATATGTACATGTCCCATGGAGCAGACAGGAAATTTTATCATTTACGAATGACTTTCCAAAATTGAGAGAAAAACCAATTGAATGGTACAAGCAGGTTGAAAGGTTTGTGAAAGTGTCAAAGGTATTGTTGAAGGATTTAGATGGTTTGTTTGACATAGTGGTACCTGCCGATTTATGGACAGATTGTAAGATCACAGTCGATTGGCCTAGTGATGAATATCCTAGAGATCCGAAAACAGGTGCCCCGTCAAATGATGTGATGAAAAAGTATCAGCAGGTGATAACATACCTGAAAGGGAAAATACCCCGAAAGAAACAGATTGGGTGAAAATAGATCGAACAACCCAAGAAGCCAGTGAAACAGTACATTCTTATTATGAGCGTTTATTGCAGGTGTTTAAACAGTATAGTGGATTCGAGGACATTGGAGACAAAAACATGAGTCAGTTTATGTATCGGTTTGTTTACGGTCTGAAGCCAGAGATTTGCCAGATGATTAAACAACATATGCTGTGTTGGCAGGGAAAGCCCATAGATGAGATTCTGAAGTATGCAAAATATTGTGGAGACGATATTGAGGATAGACACAAGAAATTGCAGGAAAAAGTGATGTGGGCTCAGGTGAAAATGGCAGAGAAGCAGGGAATTAATTTGGAAAATCCGAGTGAAAATCCAGGAAAAGATTCTGGAACGAGTGGTGATACAGGAAATGGTGGAAAATTTAGAGGACGAATGAGTAGAGAAGAAGCTAAAAGAAATTTCCTTGTCATGGATGCGGAAAATTGGGGCATTGGAAGGATGAATGTAAAAAGATTCGGAATAATAATGGCCCAAATCAAAACTTAAATCCACAGACGCAGAATGACTCACAACAGGGTGTAAATCCCCAGAGTCAATTACCACCTCCACCTGTTCAGGGTAATGTAAGCAGAGCAAAACATGGTACAGACATTGGATACCCAGGAGGGAGTGGTAAGAATGATTATATGACATCACAATTTCTTTTGCAGGACAATTATTGTAAATTCGACTCATGATGGTGCCTAGGAGAGGGGAAGAAGGAGTGCATACTTGGCGCATCCTTACAGGTAGATCAGTCTGGTCCATATGTTGAAGGAAATGTGAAAGGTAATGATATTACTTTCCTTTTGGACACTGGTGCTACCAGGTCTACTGTGAGATCAGCAGACATCCCAGACCTTCCTCTCTCTGGTGAAGATATCCAAGTAGTAGGGGTAGCTAATCAAAGAATTAGAACACCTCTTACAGAACCAATGGAAGTCAAAATAGGAAACTTCAGAGAAATGCACCAATTTGTAGTGTGCGATTCTAGCCCAGTAAATTTATTAGGTAGGGATTTATTGTGCAAAATGAACTGTACAATTTTCTGCACGCCGGATGGTGTGGCAGTTCAGACACCAGATGAGGACCATGTTTATAAAATTATGGTTGCAAAACAAGGTACAGAAATAGATGAAATTTTTTCGCTGATAACAAAAGATGAGTTGCCAGAAGCCTGATCCTTGTGCCCTGAGCCCTGAGCCTGAACCCTTGCACCAGCACTTTATCCACAGCCCCTGGAGGGGCTGCAACGCGGTAAAAGGACGCTTGCGGTTCCGCGGGCGGGAAGCCTGATCCTTGTGCCCTGTGCCCTGAGCCTGAACCCTTGCACCAGCACTTTATCCACAGCCCCTGGAGGGGCTGCAACGCGTAAAAGGACGCTCGCGGTTCCCGCGGGCGGGAAGCCTGATCCTTGTGCCCTGAGCCCTGAGCCTGAACCCTTGCACCAGCACTTTATCCACAGCCCCTGGAGGGGCTGCAACGCGGTAAAAGGACGCTCGCGGTTCCCGCGGGCGGGAAGCCTGATCCTTGTGCCCTGAGCCTGAACCCTTGCACCAGCACTTTATCCACAGCCCCTGGAGGGGCTGCAACGCGGTAAAAGGACGCTCGCAATTCCCGCAGTGCGGGACGCGCGCGGGACGTGCCCGGGCGCGGCCCGGGCGAAGACCGGGCCAAGACGGGCCCGTCTTAGCCCGTCATAGGCCGATAGAGGCTGGGCTGGGCCACGACTCTTTCATTTTTTCCATTTCGTTCTCCATTTGTGAACCCGAACAAGGTATTGTGCTCTACGCCCTTGCAACCTCCCCTATAAGTGATCTGATAACGGGGATTACTGTAAGAGACTGATTAAGACTTGTGTGGAACTTTGTGGAATCATATAATTATATTATTGTATGCTGATTTATATGTGGTAATATCTATTTTATATTTTTATTCGCATATTTTGGTTATTGTTTTTGTACTATACTTTTTTATCCCGATATGGGGAAGAGGAAAATGCAGAGTATTCAGACTAAAAAAACACAGAAATCGGGGAGTATCCTCGCCAATCTTTATTAAATTATCTAACAGGTGCTGTGGGCGCTATTGAACGTCAGATAATTACAGTCGAAGAAGCTTTGAAGCCAGGTTCTGAGATTGCAGAAATAGAGGTTGGAAAATGCAGTGATTTAGAGCTATTAGGCAGGGGGACTGCAGATGCTGATGCTAATGGCTGTGCGGTAAACATATCCGATCATATATCGTGTAGTGAAATTGAAATTGAAATAGAATCAGATATTCAACCACCGACTAAGCGCGCCAGAAATCCTGAGGGCTTATCAGTCTTGGAGCCTTTGAGCCCAAGCCTGTGCTCTAAATCAAGCACGAACCCATCCAAAACGCGCAAAAAATTAATAAAAAAGAATAACCCATCTTCAACGTGTAAGTCAGAGAACTGGGAGAAATCGTTAGTTAGTAGTAATATGCGTACACAAAATGAGGTGGGAAAACTAAAAGGTAAAATGGACGCAATGGACAAATTTGTAAGAGATACATTAAATAGTTTAACAGCTAAAATAAGTGTAATGGAGGGAATTTTAGTTAAATGTTTGGATAAATTGGAGCTTAGGCAGAAAGAAGAGTTCAATCAAGTGCCCAAACAGGTTTGTAATACTGATGTTATAAAGCCAGCTAATGACTATGGATATGGGCCTGTAGACTTAGCCCCACAGATCCAAATGGCTAAGGCGGGGCCATCACGTCCTACTATATTATCCAATACCCTACATAAGTGCCCCCCTTTATATCCTCCACCAGCTATTGGCAGTAGCTGTGATATGATATCATCATTGAATAGGAAGGGAACACAGCACTTTTATTTAGATCTCCCACCCGAGACTACTCCGTACATAGTGGTCCTGGCAAATGTCCCAAAATTAGAAATAGGGACACAAGAAACATGCGAGACTTTAAGGAATAAATCTCTACATTGGCTTGGTATGAGGTCGGGTCTAACAAGGGAGCTCTTTGATGAGTTTAAGATGGCAAGGAGAGTGCCATGGGTGGGAAGAGGACAGAAGACCCTTGTAGGGGACTGTGTAGTTTTAACTCTTAAATCCCTGAACTAGTTAATTTGATCTTGAGTAGAGCAGAGTCCCACACTGTGATAGGACAGGGTGTCATTGTGGTTCCCTTGGGGTTTTTCTACCAACCAATTCACGGTAATAATATCAGGGTGAATTGGAATACAAACAACTTAATTGAACCAAGGTCATTTAATATCAGAACACATAATCGATTTGAGACCTTTAACGACCTTGAAGGAGTTGATTGACTGAGTTCTGTTGTATTACCCCGAGCTATAACCAGTGGATGTTTGTTTAACCCATTGGATGTAGGCTTAACGTCGCCAAGCACATTTAATGACATACCTAATATCCATGGTGTCGTATCTGAGAATCAACTTAGGATTGTTAGTAATTCAAATTTAAATACATACGATGCTGCTTTACAAATTCCTACATCCCAACTAATAGTGGTACCATCTGAAGTTGTAGAGGGTGATGTAACAATTAATAAGAAAGTTAGCTGCAAGTTTATGTTCTGGAATGTGGCGGGACTAAAATCAAAAGTGATCAATAATGAGTGGGCTGTTTTTATAAATAATTTTGAGATCATTAGCCTACAAGAAACTTGGGCAGAGGAACCAATTCATCTTAACGGTTTTAGAACATTCCATACACCGGCAATAAGATCGCCCAATGGCAGAGCTAAGGGGGGTCTCTGTACTTATGTGTCTAATTGTTTGAAATTGAAGAAGGTTGAATTAATGGTTGATAATCCATACTATCAAATGTTAAGTTTACAAGTTAAACGGGGGCTATGCGTAATTTTATTAAATTTTTATAATAATATCCCTCCGGCGATATTAGAGCAGACACTAAGGAATATCTCTAATGATTTAAATGATCTACAACAGCATTCAACCAAAGAATCTATCATCCTATGGGGAGGTGATTTTAACACTCCTATATGTCGTATGGCTGAAACAGGGATTTGTGGATTAACATATGCAAAAGATTTTGGTTTCCAACATTTCCCACACACAACATATGGTGATTGTTTGAATGATATTATGTTCTCCTTGGATTTGGGGTTTGTCAATTGTCTTTGTACGCCTATGGTACCTTTCCGCCCGACGTTTAATGGACGTGGTGCTTCTACTATTATTGATTTTATTATGATTACAACGCGACATTCTTCACGTGCAAAAGATTTTATTACTCATGATATTGCCCTAAGTGATCATTACCCTCTTAGTATTGTCGTGAGAGATTTTTAAATCAGATTTCACTATGAGAAGCTGCACTGTAACGCTTCTGCAAAATATATCATTATGCAGACAAAATGGTTATGCATTAAGGTGGGAAAAATTGGATCCGATAGATTTTGTAAAACAATTGGTGTCGCAGAAGAAGGAGATGTTTTTCTCATGTCTAGATCCGCTGACTCCCCATTGTAAAATAATAGAGAATTTTTCAATAATCTCTACTCATATTAAAGAACTTTTGTGGGTAAAAACAAAGAAGCGCAAGCCCATTAGTGAAGGGTGGTTTGATTCACAGTGCACGAAGGCTCACTCTAATCTGAAACGCGCTCTTAATGCTAGAGTAAAAGATCAAGTTCACATCAGGATAGCTAGAAGGAACTATCAAAGAGTACTAAAAGAGAGGAAGCTAGCATTAAAAGGAAGCATGGGATGCCCTACATGAAGCCTCTATTAATCGTGACCCCAAAGCTTTCTGGAGAGCGGTAAATGCCCCATTCATGGCTGGGAATGAAAAAGCAACCATTGAAATAGCTATTCCTGAGTCGGACTGGATAACACACTACTCAAGATTGTATAGAAATACTGAGTGGGAAGAGACGGGATTAATGCTTAATGTTGAGCAGGAATCGCCACCTACTTTCCGGAACTTAGCCTTGGACTTCACCTTAAGTGAGGTTAATGCTGCTATTAAGGCAAGTTCTGGAGGTAAGGCCCGGGCCCAGATTGTGTACCTATTGATTTATTTAAATCTAATTTGGAACTGTGGGGTCCACTTTTAACTCAGGTTTTTAATGCCTGCTGCTCTATGGGATTTTTAAGGACATGGTACGAATCTATAATCGTGCCAATTTTTAAAAAAGGAGATAGGGCTGATCCTGTGTGTTATCGCCCTATCTCCTTGTTGGACTCCACAGTTAAGGTTGCAGGGAGAGTGATTTTGGAAAGGTTACAGGCCTGGGCGGATGAAAAGGCAGTTATAAGCGATTTGCAATATGGCTTCCGCAAAGGATTGGGCACTATTGAACAAGGATTAAATTTGCACATTTTAGTAGATAAATATATAAAATCTAAAAGAGAAAGGCTGTTTTTAACTTTTGTCGATTTGACTGCGGCATTTGATTGCGTCGTCCATAATGAACTTTGGGCAATTTTAGAGAGGCTGGGGGTAGATGTTTTATTAATTTTGTTTTTAAGACAGCTCTATTCTGAGGCAAGGGCTAGTGTGCGCTATGGCTTGGGGGGAATGTACTAAGAGTTTTAGAGTAGGTAGAGGTGTCAGACAAGGCTGTGTTTTAGCTCCGTTTTTATTTACTTTATATATTAATGAGTTAGAAGATATACTTGTTAAGGAGTGTAGGGATACTCCAACAGCCTTAACACGCCCAATTCCCGCGCTCCTATACGCGGATGATGCGGTCCTTATGGCCCGCACTCCGCTGGGCCTTCAAAGAGTTGTTGATTCCTTCTCAAAATTTATGATTAACTTGGGCCTTAGAATAAACTGTTCGAAAACTTTTGTAATGAATTGTGGGAGCGAGGCTAAGAAAAAGGCTATCCCTATCTTTATTGATTCAAAGATAATTGAGAGTACTAAAACCTTTTCTTACTTAGGAATTTTATTTAGTAATTGTGGATCTTGGACTCGGGCAGTAATGGCCAGAAAGCTCTTGTTCAACAAATCATTGATGGCACTATTAAATTTTAGTAGAAAGTTGGGAAAACGTTCACCGGATGATTTGATAAAAATTTATAAAGCAAAATGTGTGGCGGTTGCCACCTATGGTGCCGGCATCTGGGGTATTGCTAATGTTAATTCGCTCCAGTTGGCCGAAAATTTGTTTTTTAGGTTTCTTTTAGCTGTACCAGGTAGTACGTCAAGTTTTATTTGTCATAGTGAACTAGGTATGCCATTCCTGGAAGACTTGATCAAGATACAGCCTGTTCTTTTATGGCACAGGGTTTGGACTACTGATGAGGCCTCCTTCAATAGACAAATTTTGAAGGATGCAATGGGTCTAGACGGGGCCAGACACATAAGATGGTTGGATTATGTCAAAAAATGTGTAATTCGAATAGGCCATCAAGAATATTATACTGATCCTCTCACTTTGTGTAACGTGACGAGAAAAGAATTAAAGAGTGTATGCATGCAGTGTTTAAACGAAATGAGAATTAAGGTTGAAAGTGGAAAAATAACGGTTCAAACACATACTCAAACTTTGGCAACTTTAACTATACAACCGTATATTATATTTGTAACTAGAGATTATGATAGATTTTTGCTGACAAGATTTAGATTAAACACTTTGCATAGGTCCCTGAGTTTCCCGAGCAAAATGATTGGTCGCGATCCTTGTGTAAATGTCCTTGTGATGATATTTCTGAACAATCAACGATGCATATTTTGTTATTTTGTAGTTTTTACTCAACATCCAGGAATAAGTGGATTAAACCGGTCTTAAAGAGATTCGGATTGAGACAGTGTCGCCCTGCATACCTCGCTTTACAATTTTTAGATAATGAATTTATTATTATCTCTGTTATTGCCTTTTTAAAAACAGTTTTTAAATTACGTAAATCAATTGCGATTTGACTTTTTATCAAGGATGCATATATATAATGTTTTTTACCTCTGTTTGTCAGTGAAATAATATGTGCTTTTATGGTTTACATGTTATGTAACCGAATAAAGTTCTTTTGAATTTGAATTGAGTTGCCAGAAGAATTAAAAGGTACAGTAAACTCAATAGTATGGGATTTCACCGGAAAAGAAGTAGGACTTATGGCAAAAATAGACCCAGTTCAAATTACAGTAAAAGAAGGTGCAATTTTCCCAAATACTAAACAATACAAAATGAGTGCAGAAGTAAAAGCAGGAGTCATTGAAGAAATCAATCGAATGGTAAAACAAAACATCCTAAAAGAAGTAATGAGTAGCCCATGTAATTCACCAATCATGGGACTAAAGAACCTTTAGGAAAATATAGGATTGTTCAGGACCTGAGGAAAATAAATAAGATTGTAGAACCATGTTGTCCCATAGTACCAAATCCTGCAGTAATTCTATACCAGATCCCTTGGAATGCAGGATGGTTCACAGTAATTGATTTGTGTCAAGCATTCTTTTCAATACCATTGCATCCAGACAGCCAGTATCTTTTCTCATTTAAATTTGAAAACAAAGTCTATGTGTGGAATCGTGTTCCTCAGGGGTACACAGAAAGTCCTTCCATTTTCAACCAGATACTGAAAAAGTGCCTTGAAAAACTAGTGATGCCAGGAAGCTCAGTTTTAGTTCAATATATCGACGACTTATTAGTAGCGTCGACCACCAGAGAAGATTGTGTTGTTGATTCCATAGCATTATTAAATCTTTTGGCTGAGGAAGGGCATAAAGTCTCACCTGAAAAGTTACAGTTTTGCAGGACAGCTGTTAAATATCTGGGACACCAAATTGAGAGGGGAAAAGAAGAGTAACCTCTGAAAGAGTAGAATTAATAAAGAGAATGCAAATGCCTGTAACTCAAAGACAAGTGAGAATGTTCCTAGGAATAGTAGGATACTGTCGACAATGGATACCAAATTTTTCCATGTTGGCTAAACCCTTAATTAACATGACGAAAAAGAAAGCAAAGGACCCTGTTGAATGGGAGGATGAAAGTGTAGAAGCTTTTGTAAAATTGAGAAACGCACTTTGTTCAGCACCTGCCTTAGGCATGCCTGATTATAAAAGAGAATTCGCATTATTCTGTCAAGAGAGAGAAAATTGTGCACTTTCTGTCCTAACTCAGAGACATGGACTAGACAGACGTCCTATAGCGTACTTTTCTGCTACATTGGACCCAGTAGCAGCCGCGTTGCCAGGATGCTTAAAAGCAGTAGCAGCGACTTGTTTGAGCATTGAACAAAGCGAGTCAATTGTGATGGGACATCCTGTAAAAGTGTATGTTCCACATGCAGTTGTCATATTGTTGACAAGAACCCGAACTCAGCATCTTACTCCTAGTCGACTGACTAAATATGAAAGGATAATAATGGGTGCTGAAAATGTGACCATGGTAAGGTGTACAATAATAAATCCAGCAACTTTATTGCCGGACCCATATCATGAAACAAATAAAGATGACGAAGAAGACGAACATGATTGCGTACAAATTACAGAATTATGTACAAAGCCACGCCCAGACATAGAGGAACAGCCTCTTAAAAAGCCAGACAGGGAGCTATTTGTTGATGGTTCATGTCAAAGACATGAAGATGGTAAATTAACTGCTGCCTATGCGGTATGTGAATTAACTGGAATAGTTGAAGCATCCTATTTACCAGGAGTCAAATCTGCACAAGTAGCTGAATTGATTGCTTTGATAAAAGCTTGCAAAATTGGGAGGAATCAGAGAGTGACCATATTTACTGATAGTCAATATGGTTACGGGGTTGTGCACGATTTTGGCCAACTGTGGATGCAGAGGGATTTCATGACTTCTTCAGGATCCCCCATTAAAAATGGACAATTTGTAAGGGAATTGCTAGAAGCAATACAATCACCAAAAGAATTGGCTGTGGTGAAATGTGCCGCACATCAGTCAGGAGATGACTGGGTGGTAGTCGGCAACAGATATGCAGACTTGGTGGCTCAACATTGTGCCAAAACCAGAACGTCAGTCAATAAGAGGGTGGAAAGAATGGAAATCAGCTGCCAACTTATACTGTATATGCCACCTGAAACTTGGAATGAAGTGAAGAAATTGCAAGATGAGGTTGATGAAAGTGAGAAGAATTTGTGGATCAAAGTGGGTTGCTCCCAAAGAGGAGAAGATGAAGTGTGGATCAGTGCAGATGGCAGACCAGTCATGCCAGACTGTTTACTCTCACAAATGGCTAGAATGCACCATGGAGACTCACACATAGGGAGAGATGCAATGATTAGGCTGTTCAGACAAAATTGGTACAATCCCAAATTCAGGGCTGTTGCAGAGAGTCTTTGCCAGAGATGTCTAACTTGCCAAATGCATAATCCAGGCAGGAAAACGATAATTGGGTTTGGAAAAATTGGAAAGGCAGAGGGCCCATTTATAAGACTCCAGTTCGACTTCATACAGTTACCACCATGCAGAGGACTAAAATATGTACTAGTCATAGTGTGTCTGTTTTCAAAGTGGGTGGAGGCTTACCCTACTAGGAGAAATGACAGTATTACAGTTGCAAAACTGTTGTTACGTGAGCTCATACCTAGGTTTGGTTTCCCAGTATCTTTGGAATCAGATAGAGGAAAACATTTTAATAGCGAAGTGATCCAAATAATCTGTGAAGCATTTCAAATCAAGCAGAAATTGCACTGTGCATAGCGCCCAGAGGCTTCTGGAGTGGTTGAACAATTAAATGGCACTATAAAGTCAAGATTGGGAAAAAGGTGTGCATCAACATCATTAGAGTGGCCAGACGCATTGCCACTTGTCTTGATGGGACTCAGAAGTATACCTGACAGAACGACAGGATTGAGCCCCCACGAAATAATGATGGGAAGAGCAATGAGACAAACACATGTTCCCACAAACAAACTGGTGAATATATCTGATGATATGGTTTTGGATTATTGCAAAGGATTGGCTGACCTAGTGCGTTCTGTCTCTCATCAGGTTGGAGAAGACGCAGTTTCCAGGCAGCCTGAACTAGAACATGATCTGAATCCTGGTGATTGGGTGGTAGTGAAGAATCACACCAGAGAAACGTGTCTATCACCCAGGTGGAGCAGACCTTGTCAAGTCATATTGACCACCAATACAGCAGTGAAGTGTGCAAGATTTCCTAATTGGATTCATGTAAGCCACACAAAAAGAGTACCAGAACCTGAAGAAGAGAATCCACAGACAACGCCAATCACTGAAGAAGCTGAAGGTTGCCCAGCTGAGGAATCTCAGGCTAGAGGTTCGAGAGAAGCTGACGGAGAACAACCGAGCACAAGTCAGGATTGGATACCAGTGGTAGAAGTTCCTGAAGTATATTACAGAACGAGAAATCAAACAAAATTGGAGGAAATTGAAGAAGATCAGATAGGTGAAGAAGAAGAAGTTCAGGATCAAGAAGAAAAGATAGTAAAAGATCCTGAACTAAATCAGATAGGGAAAGAAAATTGGACTAAAAACAGTGAAGATTTAATTGACTTTACACAGGGAAAGACAGGTTTAGAAGAATCAGGTCAGGCTGCAGAAGTTCACAGTGCAATAAGCCCTGATCAGAAGCAGTTAGATCAAGAAGAATTCACTAAAGAAAAAGGGGTAAAGACAAATGAACATAAAGAAATAAAAAGGAACAAAGCCAACAACTTGAAAGTCATTGTGGAGCTACTGAAAAGAAACCAATCAGACCTGAAAAAGAACAAACAAAAGAAGCAGTAATCAAAGAAAACAAAACAGTATTGAGCAGTGAAAATAACGAGATCTTTGAAGACGTAAACAGAGAAACAGTGCCAACAAAGAAAACAAGAAAAGGAGATCATTGGCCAAGTGTCATTAAAAGAGTAAAATACCACATAACAACCAGAAGTGAAGATCCAGAACAAGTACCTGAAGTAACAAGTCAAACTGAACAAGAGAAAAAGTCAAGAAAAAGAAAAAGTAAAAGACTGAGACTTGTGAATAACAAATTCAAGGGTCCTGACTGGACTTATATCATTCTTGAAGATTTTGAAAGCTCAGAGTCAAGTGACAGTGGTGGCGAAGGAACAAGTGCAGAACTAACATACGAAGAAGAAACAAGACCACCCTGACCAAACAAAAGAATCATCTAAAGAAAAGAAAAAGAGATAAGAAGAGAAATCTTCCTTGTCGAAAAATGCCTGATGATAGAGTTACTGGGAGACCAAACGAAATTGTTGTAGGAGATGCTGTGCAATCTGCATATGTAGTCTAGTATTGGTGCTTATAGTATGGTTAGTCCAGATTGTAGCAATTCCTTACCTTATGATAATAGATAAGAAGATTAATAATGAAACTAAAGGGAGGACAGCAAACATGAAGGGCAATAGAGTAGAATTAATGGCAGAAGATGAGGCAGAAATTCATCATGAAATAGCTGATAACGACACTAGTTTAAATGTTTTCACAAAGTTATTGTTTCAGTATGTAGACACAATGGAAGTTAGTAATTGTTATGTTTGTATGAAGTTACCCGAATCAGTATACGAAGGATTAACATACCATCATTTACCACTGACATATGGCATCTCATGTAGTGTATTGACAAGTTTATTTTATAGAACAGGTAGGGTACAGTATTATTATTCAAACTTAGATGGGATATTTTCAGAGGTTCCGATTCGCAAGAGTATGAACCCAGTGCTTACTAGTCAAAACGCACAGTTTATGGGAGAGTTTTTCTTAACAATGAAATCGATAGACATAACATATGCACATAGACACAATCTAACATGTTCTTTACTAGAAGAAGAAAAGATATTTTTGAATTTAGTAGAAGATAGAAGACATGATTTTCAAAAGAAAGCTTCAGAGCATAAGGCTCAGTTGCCACCTTGGGCGGAGAAGGAAGGGAGTTATACACCTGGTAAAGCTCAAGCTGCAATGGCTCTGGATTTCGTAAAGAAAGGGAAAATTTGTCTTCATAGGTTAAAGACTGATTATAACAATGTTTTCATCGGTACCAGTGAATGTGAACACAATTTTTTAATTATTGGAGGTTGGGGACTCAAAGGAGGAACAGATTCAGTTTTTCCTGGAATCTATTATGTATGTGGGAATAAGGCTTACTTTAGGCTTCCTGCAAGGTGGTATGGAAGTTGTTATTTTGGAATAGTTTTTCCAAAGATATACCACGTAAAAAGAAACACTGGAAGCAATGAAAACAATAATGAGTTAGTACGTAGAAAAAGAGCTAGTTTTTCAGAAATTGTAGGTGATATATTTGGTGCATTGATACCTTCAGTGGGAATAATTCTGAACTCAAGGAAAATATGTAAATTGTCTACAGTGGTTGATCGTTTATCAACTGATACTGCTGGAGGTTTTCTAATGATTAATACGGAGATGGTTGCGATTAGATCTATGGTGATGCAAAATCGACTTGCTCTTGACATTCTATTGGCAAAAGAGGGAGGAGTCTGTAAATTATTGAAGACGAAACATTGTTGCACTTACATTCCTGATAAGAGTGCAGAAATTGGAACGTACATTCAGAACATAACTAAACTTGAGAAAGAACTTAAACCACTGGAAGTTGATAGTGTATGGAAAAGATTGACAAATAGTATATCGTCAATTGGAACCTGGTTTGCTAATATAGGGAAAGGCCTTATAGGTCAAATATTAGTACCCTTAGCAGGGATAGCAATAATAATTTTAGCAATAACAATATGGTGCAAATGCTGTGGAAAGAATGGAACATATAAAGTGACAGGAAAAGGAAAGAAGAGAAAACTAGATGAAATAGAACTTGAAGAATGGAGAAGTGATTTATACAAAAAGTTGAAAGGGGATGTGAAAAACAAAAAATGTAAAAATGAGAGTGAAACGAATTGCTAGAAGTTGGCATCTGATTGAGGGTAGTATTTTTGATGGCTCAGAAACGCCATCAGAGAGGGGATTGATGGAGCAAGGTTTCAAAATTGAAACTTGCTTGTATGCAATCTTCCTCATAGTATTAATATATTAAATTTGTACTGTCAATACTAATCCTTGCATTCACAAACACGAAAGGGATAGACGCTTGCCTATGTGTTTTACTAATGAATAACGCTTGTCCATAAACCAAGATGGCCGCTAAAAGCGCGGGACTTTATTGCGCATGTCACAACCTGATCACATGGTGTGACGTCTTTCTTTGCTTGGTGGGAAACTTCTGCGCAGTGTGTATTAAAATGGCCGCTAAATGTTTTCACATGCTTAAGCTTGCTCTCATGTCATTATTAAATTGTCGTTTTCTTAACGCTACTAATGCAGGATAGTATTATGATTAAATGGGAATAGAGTTAGGGAAAGTGGGTATACAGTGAAACTTTTTATTTGGGATTTTAATATTTTCTTCTTGCACTTTTAGTAATTCGTGAACTTGGGCCTGGGTTGGTGTCTTGAAACTCGAGAGACAGAGGGTTCTGCGCATGTGTCCTGTATGCCTGCCAAGTGAAGTCAACTTGGACGTCTCCCAAGGCCACGACCTATTGGCCGAAGATGATGTACCCAATGTTTCCGGCGGAACAAATTGTTACTTTTCTCCTGTAAAATATATAACATTTGTCATGAGACAGGTGGGAAATAAAGCGAATGTATTAATTTGAAGGGGTGGGAACGTAAAGACAATAGGCTTTACAATTTAGGCCAAATTGATATGGTGCGAGAATCCACCTCCTGTCCCTGTCCAATCAGAAGTAGTGGTCCCATATTTTAGCAACATTAAGAGGAGGTACATGGGTGTAGAAGGGTATAATAGAATATAGCATTAGTAAATTAGTCGGAAGAGCATGCGTTCACGAAGAACAGGCGTCCATACTGCCAGAGCGCTCTCAACTCCAGACTGCCCAGCTGATCGGTTGCTGACTGAATTCCTGTCCGGAAGAGGTCCTGAGGAGGGGGCGGCGGAGTCCATTAGAAGGAAGGCACGGGAGAATCGAGAGAAGTCGAGTATCAGAGAGGGGAACGGCGCAGGTGTCGTTGTAGAGAGGTCACCGGTCCTGTCCTGATCCTGGAAGAAGTCTTTGCTCTTCATCCTTCCTGGGTCCTATCTTTTCCAACTCATTGGCTAAGGGGCTTGGTTCTCGCATTTTAGGTAATTATACTGCAACCTTTAGTTGCGCTGCTGTCTCTATCTTCTCCTCTTCCTTAAACACCATCATTTATTAGCAAAATCATTTCTATGCTTTTTCTTGGGTATTTCAATCAAGTACCGTGTTTTCTGTATTTTACTCTGCTAAAACTTTAGATAAACATTTTAAAACTTTCTGACTCAGTGGTTATTTCAGGATTATGTACTATAATGAATGTCACTCATTTTAAACTTCCCAATTAGCAAAGGATCCATTGGTAAGTTATTACTCTTCAATCAGAAGGTAATTGGTAGCAGGGATTTTTGATAAAAGAGTACATCTGACACCCAGCGTAAGTATTAGTGTAGTATGAATGTATGGCCCAAGTGAGTATATGGTGTATGAATGCTGTTGGCTAATATTGCGCTGGATCACCTGCGTAAGGTATAATGTATGCAGGGTGGGTGTTCTCCCGCAGGAATGCCTCGTAAAAGTGACGCAGTGAAATCTACAAGATTTCACTGCGCCACTTCTAGGACACCACTACGTCAAAACCTTGCGCCTGCTTGGAGCAGGCGGAAGGAGTGACGCAGTGTAGTGAGAATAGGCCTCAACATGCATTGTTGGAGTTGCCTCGTGCTTGCGACACGACTCCAGCAATGCGTGACTTTTGCGCCAACAGATGCATCAGAATTTCTGAAGCATCTGTCAATCCTTGCGCCATGGTGTGCCGTATTGTAAATATGGCTCATCCATGGAGGCGCAAGAGTTTCGCAGGCTGGCGCAGGGAAACTGACGCATCTATAGAGATGCATCAGTTCTTGTAAATCTGCCCCAAAGTACCTACACTTCTATATTTCCATTAAAAGCTCTACCTAGACTTCAAAACAGCCTGGAAAATGAACGCCTACTAATGGAGAGACTGTAATGTTTAATGTATTTTACAGGTTTATATTGGCAGCAATCGCCAGACATGTCATGCCAATAAGGTACATTTGATTGTACTGGAAGCACTCCTAGGGAACGGGGCACAGGGAGGATAGCCAAGGGCAAGTAGAGCGGTGCCAAGGCCAGGTGCAACAAGTTAATGATTGTTCTAAATCAGGGGCACAACCAGGGCTTTAAGTGGGCCGGGTCTCACCACTGCTGAGCACCGGCAGTTTTTTAAAGGGGGCCTCGAAACGGGTCTCTATCGGGCTCTGTTTTGTGCCTTGGCACAGGCGGTCCATTTTTTTCCAGACTGCAGTGACAGCAGGCCCATCGATGTGCACGTGCTCACACTGCTCACTTCTCACTAGTGGAGACGTTACGGCATGACGTCATGCCAGGTGAGCGTTTTAGTGGAAGGGAAATCCTTTAGAGAGAGTCATTTTCTCTCTGGATTTCCCTTCTCTTTTTGAAACTCAGGAGCAGCAACATTGTCGTGGAAGCTTTTTCAATAATCTATACAAGCCATAGTTGCTGCTTATTTATCTTATGCAACTAACAGCCATTGACAAAGCCAATAGTCCTGACTTGTTGTAGGTATGATGTTACTTGTTGTATCATATATCTAGATGCAATGACACAAACAGCAAAATACAAGTTGGGCGGCACACTATGCTAAGCACAGATTTTCAGCTTATGTTTTTAAGCCATGCCCGTAATTACATTTACCACGCCCCTTTGAGAGACCCCCCAGTTTTTTCATCCCACTTAAAGCCCTGGGCACAACACAGACTGATGCAGCACCTTTGTGCAAGGGGGCCCCACCATTCGGGGGGAGGGGCTTCATTTCAACCCAAGGTCTGTCTGTCTGTCTATCTATCTATCTATCTATCTATCTATCTATCTGTCTGTCTGTCTGTCGTCTATCTATCTATCTATCTATCTATCTATCTATCTATCTATCTGTGTGTGAAATATGGGCGTCTCAGAGGCCCCTCAACCCCTATCAGGGGAGCTCCATCATTTTTCGTGTGACATTATTCTGGGTACTGGGTATTGTTCTGTGTACATAATACCTCTATCTGGCCTGAATATAGGATTTTAGAGTGATCGTGGGGGCGCTCTGTGCCAGGCAGTACTTGCCTGTCACCCTCCTCGAGACATCATGTTTTCCCATCGGGAATGAAGCATTGTCAAGGCATGGTGTGAACCCCCCTCAGGATACTTGTTTCCTTGACCTTAACCTCCTCCAGAGAGTCTAATCTGTGCGTCAGTCACACGTCCTCCCCTGTGGCTCCCAAGGTGGTCTCGTCGAAAAGGAACCCCCCTGCGCTCGAGCGCCTCAGCCCGCTCGCAGAGGGACCCAGGAGCTGTCAGTGCAGCCGGCAGCGTTCATGCCTCAAAGTCACGAGAGGTAGCAGGGCTTCTCTCGTAAGAGTTATTGGCCACGACAGCTGACTCGGTTTAGGGTGGATTTACAAAAACACAAAGAAGACAAGCGGGAGATGAAAAATACTCTCCTCGGCCGGAAATTATTCACAAAGTCACCTTTTCGGTGCGAGCATATGCTAAGCAGAGCTGGAATGACGCCCATTTCATCAGACCATATGCCGCCCCCGGCGCTACGTTAGACCACCGACTGAGTGATCGCCCTGCTCCTTTCAGCAGGCCTCTGGTAATGTCACTCACTCACGTGTACATGTATGTTCTCTGAAATCAAATGATTCGGAAGTTTAGCTTCCAACTGATTTACACGTGCAAATTGACACAGGTGTATGAGTGAGTGTCAGTGTTACATGTTTGGGTGCTTTTATTGCACGAAAGCAACGGCTACAAGTCCATATTTCACAAGGATAAAATGTTATTTTGAGGCGAGGACATCATTTTGCAGAAATACGGATTTAATCCCATGGGAGGCCTGGTCTCAATATGAGTTCCTTCCCTCTACTTAATTATTGTCTAAGTGTTCACCATTGCCATCTGTTTAATTTACACCATCTTCCCCCAAGTTAAGCAGCCACGTACATTTTACTACAATCAGGGCCATTTGTTAGCTAATACCTTCCAGCCCGCAGCTTAAAATGTTATAACTTCTACCAACAGAATGCGTTTTTTGTCAAACCAAAACATTTTTTCCCTAACTTACTACCTTCTTAGGGACATATTTAAGAATTTGTCTTATTTTAATTCAAATAATATAATTCAATATTTCAAATGTTGTTTTGCATAAACATTTCCGTATTTAAAAAAACGCAATTTTCATGCTAAATTCACCAAAGTGAATATGTGATTTGAAAATACAGAGGGGGTAATGTGTAAAAGCCCAGCAAAGCCATCTCTGGATCCTGGTGGGAGTTACAAAGCATTTGGCCTTGTGGTATATTGTCTATGGCAATATTATACCCTAATACACCGTTACAAGCTCTCAGAGTGCGTGGTTATCTTTAATACGAAGGCTGGGAATTTTGCCAAATTTGGACTGCCTCTCACACCCGAACACACACCGCTGTCGAAAAGGCCGAAGGGAGGAATTGTGATAAATATAAATAATTGCTATGTCACATGTGTAAATGTGCAGCTTTGGTTAGTTTAGAATTTTCATTTAATTTTTTTGTGTGTATTCTTAATAACTTTCAAGTAAACCAAAAGGGAGGTCCCCTAAAATCCAGTCAGGGACAGGGAAATATGTGCAAAATCAAAAATCCCGAAATGCAGCAAGCGAACATTTAATGCACCAAAAATACCAGTCTTAACTAATACCGTGGTTATAAAATTAACAAAATTAGGAAAACATCACTACAGTACCATATTGCAAATTCTTAATAACTTTGCCACCGTTTGATGCACCTGCACAAACTTTTTTTAAAAAGTACATTCACTTTGTGTTCTTTATGGCAATCCATCAAGCTGCGGCCAGATAAAGGGGGGTCCCACAAGTGATCTTTCCCATTCCAAGTCCAATAAGATTTTTTTGCCTCAATAGAGAAAAAACTGCCGAACAGAGTAAAATCAAACTTGGCAAGTAAGTAGAACTTTACTCAAGTTTGTTTTTTGGTGTAAATCTGTTCGGTGTTTTTTGAGAAATTAGTGTTCGAAAAGTTCTTCTCTGGACATGAAAAGGTTACATTTTACAGATAACTGGACTGTTAATCATTGGAGGTTTTGTGAATCAAATAACAAAAAGAAAGGCACACTATTAGACTAGGCAGGTTTTCTCAAATCATGCATTGTGGATTCACAAATCTGCCGAGCTCTGATTGGCTGATTATCACAGAAAACATTTTTGCTGCTGCTGCTGCTGCCATTGAGCACTGCGATACAAAAGGGGATGATGGACGGAACTTTTGAGCCAATCAAACACTCACCCCCAGTCAACTGATCTGGGTTTAATCCATCATCATTCTTTAGCTCACTCCACCACCCCAGTTCAGACATGGCCATATGCAAATCAGTCTGACCCTGTGCCTCATGGGAACAGTCCAGCCCGAACTGCCAAGCCATGTCTTCCCTGGACCGGAAACAAGCATCCTAGGACCGGTTTCTGGCATTCCAGCCGTCATCAGCCAGGCTTGCTTGAATCCAGTGGCAAAGTGAGCAAGGGACCCACGTCTGGGCATACCCCCGCCAACTTAGGGCGAACAAAGCGATACAAAAGGGGATGATGGACGGAACGTTTGAGCCAATCAAACACTCACCCCCAGTCAACTGATCTGGGTTTAATCCATCATCATTCTTTAGCTCACTCCACCACCCCAGTTCAGACATGGCCATATGCAAATCAGTCTGACCCTGTGCCTCATGGGAACAGTCCAGCCCGAACTGCCAAGCCATGTCTTCCCTGGACCGGAAACAAGCATCCTAGGACCGGTTTCTGGCATTCCAGCCGTCATCAGCCAGGCTTGCTTGAATCCAGTGGCAAAATGAGCAAGGGACCCACGTCTGGGCATACCCCGCCAACTTAGGGCGAACAAAGCGATACAAAGGGGATGATGGACGGAGCGTTTGAGCCAATCAAACACTCACCCCCAGACAACTGATCTGGGTTTAATCCATCATCATTCTTTAGCTCACTCCACCACCCCAATATAAATAATTGCTATGTCACATGTGTAATTGTGCAGCTTTGGTTAGTTTAGAATTTTCATTTAATTTTTTTGTGTGTATTCTTAATAACTTTTAAGTAAACCAAAGGGAGGTCCCCTAAAATCCAGTCAGGGACAGGGGAAATATGTGCAAAATCAAAAAATCCCGAAATGCAGCAAGCGAACATTTAATGCACCAAAAATACCAGTCTTAACTAATACCGTGGTTATAAAATTAACAAAATTAGGAAAACATCACTACAGTACCATATTGCAAATTCTTAATAACTTTGCCACCGTTTGATGCACCTGCACAAACTTTTTTTAAAAAGTACATTCACTTTGTGTTCTTTATGGCAATCCATCAAGCTGCGGCCAGATAAAGGGGGGTCCCACAAGTGATCTTTCCCATTCCAAGTCCAATAAGATTTTTTTGCCTCAATAGAGAAAAAACTGCCGAACAGAGTAAAATCAAACTTGGCAAGTAAGTAGAACTTTACTCAAGTTTGTTTTTTGGTGTAAATCTGTTCAGTGTTTTTTGAGAAATTAGTGTTCGAAAAGTTCTTCTCTGGACATGAAAAGGTTACATTTTACAGATAACTGGACTGTTAATCATTGGAGGTTTTGTGAATCAAATAACAAAAAGAAAGGCACACTATTAGACTAGGCAGGTTTTCTCAAATCATGCATTGTGGATTCACAAATCTGCCGAGCTCTGATTGGCTGATTATCACAGAAAACATTTTTGCTGCTGCTGCTGCCATTGAGCACTGAGCACCATGTTGGGAAAAGTTAAAACAAAAAGAGCATAAGGGGGCAGAGTGAGCCAACCCCCAAGGGCCATGAAGGGGGCCCCAAAGAGAGCCCCCCCAGCATTAAACATAATATAAAAAAAAATATTTGTACATAAGGGTTCGTAAAATCTGAAAACCGTAGTTTTAAAAATATTTTTTTGTGCTACAGGAGTGCTTAGCCAATCCCTGCTTAGCATGTCCTTCAGCTGAAGTGGGATTGGCTGCCTAATGGGGTGCTGCCGCATCAAACTGTTCGATGTGGTATATGGGCAGAAGAAACAAAAATTTAACGAAAAAATAGAGGTTTAAGAACAGTTACGGTATAATACTTCAAAGTATGTTTAAAAAAGCTCATTAATTGGCTTAAAAAACTACATTTAAAGTGCAGTTATGGCTACAAATGAAAACAAAAAAAACAAACTGCAATTTACAAGTTATGGTTAGGACCACAATTCATGACTTGCACAACAGCCATGCAAACCATAACTCACACACGAAATGCACTGCTTATTACCAATACATAACAACACCTAAATGCAAAATGTAATTAAATAACAGCACAGACTCAAACCAATAAATAATACTACACTTATACAATGCTGTCAAGCATTACGGGTTACCCTAACACATTTTGATAGTTTCTCCACATCACCGAAAAGCACCTGCAATTGTTATGCAATTACTCTGAGCAGCATGTTCATTCTCAGTGCACTTGCGCTGCAGGTGCCGAAATTGTATTTCTCAGCTCTGATACTGATAATGTCAGTAACAGATGGGATAGTCGAGGTAGAGGTAGGGTGTTACGCTGCTCAGGCTGGGCAAAGACGTGCAATAGCTCTAATTGCCTGCAGTCTGTTTATGCCCTCCCTGGAGACGCGGCTGGGCCAGCCCCACATACAGTGCACCGCCTTCTTGGGAGATCAGAGTGAGTGGTGTAGCATGGGGGGAAGTGCCTGGCAGCTGGACAGAGTAAGAGTCGAGCACTTATGGCCCTAGCAGCCTAATTGCTCCACAATTGCAAGCTAGGTTTGGACACCAAAAATGTTCCAGCCACTGCCAAGCTCATTAAAAGTGAAGAAAATAAGTTATATGGGGCCTTAGCATGGTGGGAAGCACTTGGGGATGGAAAGGGGAGGCTGCAGACAGCAGGTACTCGTGTTTATACATTCCCTACATCTGACTCCCTCTCATCTTAGTACTGTGGCTTCAATCCTCTATGCTCCCTTTCAACTTTGCACAGCTCTCTTTTTCTTTCTCCCATTTTCTCTCCTTTTTTGCCCATGACTTCTGGCTTAGCTCTCTGTCTCACAGCCCCTCCCATCTCTCCCCACACTTCTCCCACCATTGCTCCCACCACTGGTCTTGTGATCCTTCTCTTTTTTCTCTGCCATTTCCAACTTCTTTCCTCTCTTGCTCACTATCTCCCTATTACTGTTTCTCCGCTTTGCCCCTACCATCTGTAGCATCCTCTCCAGCCTGGGAGCATGCAAATGAATATGCAACACATGAAGCTCTGTAACAGACGTCTTTAATTCCTCAGCATACGAGCGCACACTGCCCTCTCATTACATCATAACCTTTAATAACCACACCTTGACACCTCCCAGCACGTTACATAATCCCTCTGTTGAGTCCGCCCAGAGCCACAAGCGTCCTAGCTCACATAGTCTCACGACACTATGCCTCCCCCTTTGTTAATTAAAAAGTTTATACAACAGTTATATCATAGCTCTTCAATAACTCGTCGAGGCTCTCGCACTAGTTGGCCAGATCAAGTTGTATGAGGTAGTTGAGGTGCTCTCTGATTGGGCACCAACGGCACAGGTTCTGATGCTTGATCTGGACTATCAGACGGAGTCGCCTCATTCAGAATTACAGGAGCTGACGAACATTGAGGCAGGTGCTTAAAGTGTGACGAGTCCCGTGTGAGGGACTTTCCGGGACAATGTGCCACCACCATGTGTCCTTTTTCCGTCATAACCCTCAGAGGATTGACAGCAAACGGAGTGTCATTTTCTGCTTTAGTTTCTGCTTGACCAGGAACCAGTCACCTTCATTAAAGACTGGTTCCTGAGCTCATCGACGCCGATCGGCATATGTTTTCATTTTGCACTTTCGAGAAGTGTCTGTAACACAAACCTTCTCGGCTTTCATGGATCGGTTGGCTGTCCACTGTGGCAGTTTGGTTCTGATAGCACTCCTAAATAGCAAGGTGGCAGGACTCTCACCAGTTGTGGAGTGAAGAGTTGAACGATAAGCACTGAGGGCTTGACACAGGGCCTGGTTTAACTCGATTCCCTCCATCGATGCTCGTTGAACTACCCTTTTGAGGGTACCCATGATTCGTTCCACAACACCATTGGCTTGGGGCCACAGAGATGTACTCTTCTGATGCTTGACATTGAGTCTGACTAGAAAGTCCTTGTATTCTTTCCTATTGAATGGCAGACCATTGTCAGATTTGAGAATGGTGAGGATTCCCCATGCAGCAAAGATGTCATCCAGCCGCTCGATGGCCTTGCCATGGGTTGTTGATGGTAGCTCCTCTACTAGAGGAAAGTGTGAATACTCATCAGTGACTACCATGGGATGATGTCCGTTCTCTAAAGGCCCAAAGATATCAATTGCAACTCTTTCCCATGCATGTGCAGGAAGGGCAGGTATTGTCAATGGGTGCTGCATCACTTTGGGGGAAAGCACTTGCAAAGATGGCACTCTTTTCGTTCCCTCTCAACTCGCTCATCTAGGCACTGGAACCACACTCGGTCTCTTAGGGCTCTTTTGGTAGCTACAATGCCATGATGTCCTTCATGGGCTAGTTCAATGGCTTACTGTCTTAGGCTCTCAGGTATGACGATTCACAAGCCTCTCAATATAGGACCTTCCCTGGTAATGGACAGTTCATCCTGTATATTTTTGAATTTTTGAAATTCAACATCGTCAGCAAAAGGTTCAGAACTCTTCTTCCACGACTGAGTTGAAATAATATCTTTGAGGATGAGCATGTTGTTATCAGCATTACTAGCAGCAATAATCTGTTCAAGGGATAGGGCTGCTTGCATGCTGGACCTCACAATGAAGTTGATGTACTCCTCCGCTGTTTTGGATGTTGAATTGTGACGATGTAGTGGTACTCATAAAAAGTAATGAGCAGGGCTCTGATCTTTACCTGGCTTGTGTACAATAGCATAGTCGTACTCTTGCTGTTGCAACCCCCACCTCTCAATGCGAGGGGGCATCTTGGCTTTTGAGTTTCCAAAAATAGTGAGCAACGCTTGTTGGCCTGTAATGATGGTGAAACATTTCCTGTACAGAAACACATGAAAATGTTCACAGGTCCACACTACAGCCAGACTCTCCTTCTCCGGCTAAGAATAGGCACCTTCTGTGTCAGACAGGCTTCGACTAGCATAGGCCACAATGTGTCTCTGAGCATTCAGATGATCACTGTGTTGAGCAAGGATTGCCCCCAGCTCCACCGGGCTCACATCTACTGTGATCTCAGTATGTAACTTGGGGTCAAAATAGGCCATCTTGGTTGCATTCTCAATTGCATGTTTTATTCTTTTGAAACTTTGATCACATTCAGAAAACCACTGGAAAGGGACATATCATTTTGTCAAGTCTCTCAATGGGGCATTCACAGTAGCAAAGTCATGAATGTACCTGGAGCAATAACTGGCCATGCCTAAGAAGGATCACAGCATGGTGACATCAGTGCTTACACTTTATCCGGGTCTGGAGTCATTCCCCCATCCGAGAACATATGCCCAAAGAACTTAAGTTTGGTCTTGTCAAACTCACACTTTGTTGCATTCAGAAAGAGACCTGCATCCACAAGTAGCTGGCACATTTGTGTAAGAGCCTTGTCATGCTACTTTTCGTCGCCCCAAATCCCAGTATGTCATCACTGCAGTCAAAGCATGTGAAACAGGTTGAATTATTCGATGTATAAGATCCTGAAATATTTCTGCAGCTGATGACAGTCTAAAACTCAACCTTTTGTTGCTAAACAATCCACATGAATCAAAAAAGTAGTAATGTACCTACAGTTCTCTTTCAGTTCGAGTTGATGGTATCCTTTGCTCAGGTCAAGATGGGAGAAGAGTTTGGCTCAGTTCAGCTGCATGATCATGTCTGCTATATGTGGACCAGGATATCTTTCTCTCTCAATTGCTTTGTTGGCCTGGCACATATCAACACAGATGTGCACCGCACCTCTACTGTTCCTTTTTGGCACCACCACTATAGGCGAGACCCAGGGCGTAGGACCGGTGGAGTTCTCAATGATGTCATGCTTCAACAGCGTTTCCAGTTCTTTCTCAACGGCTTCTTGCAAGTGAAAAACGACTCTGCAGTGCCACTGGGCAACAGGGCGAATGTCCTCATTAATATAAAGTTGCACTTTCATTTTCTTAAGTCTGCCCAGGCCATGAAACGACAGGAACTGACTCACAATTTCAGATTGAGTGTGTAGGTTATAGTTGAGGGATATCAGTCCCATGTCAGCAGCAGTGGCAAATTTGAGTAAGCATTCACTGGATGAAGTTCCTTGCAAAACGTGAATTGGTGCTTGCACTGATGTTGTTTTATGTTGCATGGTTGCTATGAACGACCCTTGACTCTGCAAAGGTTTGGCGGTAGACCACGTGTATACCTTTGTGTTTGACGGGTTGAGGCTTGGCACAGGAGACAGGCTGTTAAACATTTCGACTGGCATGATGTTAATTGACGCACCACTGTCTATGATAAAGTTTATGGGATAGCCATTGACCTTTATTGTAATCTTGGGGCAGTGTCCAAAGTAATTTTGTAGTTTTGTTTGTTGGTTTGTCTTTGTCCTTTGTTCTTCTCTACAAGCAGCCAAACCTATATGTGCATGTCGATCTTCTGTTGATTTAATCATCGCACATCCATCTTCTTCACTGGCGCTTGATAATGACATTTAAGAGCCTTTGGAGGATGAACTTGATGATGATTGACTTTATCTGGTTTCTACTTGTCGTAACTGATGTTGCTTTTTGGCCTAGTGGGCATGACTAAAACGCTTCTGGAACCTTCTGGCGTCCATTTTCTCTTCTTGCTGTGATGCAGTTGGTTTCTGTTTTGCTTGCAAACTATTATGAAGTGGTTTTCTTTCCCGCAACCTTTGTATGTCTGTCCTATTGCTAGACATTTACCTTCATGGGGAAATGAAAACCCACATCGGAAACAGAACTTTTTTTCATTTGGAGATGTCGACTTGTTTGCATCTACCTTTTACTTGTGCTTGCTTTTCATGACCATCACTAATTCACTTTTAGCTGTTCCAGCTTCCATATCAGCAGCTTGTTGATCTGCTCTTTCATCAGCCCTTGCAGCCATTAGTACTTTCTCCACACTGAGCGTCTCTCTTAACATGCGTCTTCTTAATGAGTCTGAAAGATAGCCATCGATGACTCTGAGGTGTATGGCTTCTTCATCATTTAACTCATTAAACTTGCAGTGTTTGATAAGCATGTCAAGTCTCTCAAAAAACTCATCCATCGTTTCACCATCTTGCTGTCTTGCTTGATTGAAAATATATCTTTCATAGTTGACATTCGGCATCGGATTGAACTTGGTTCCCATGCTTCTTTGATGTGACCATGCGATATTGAATCAGTCTGCAAGATTTTCTTCAGCGCTTCTTTTACTGCATCACCGGCAAGATTCTTTAAGTATTTAATGATTTTCTTATTATCTACTTCTTCCAGAGCATCTATGATGTCATTGACCATCTCGATCCATGCAGTCCATTTGGCACCAATATTTTGCTTCTTGGCGGTGTTGAATGACGGTGGTGGTTTCAGGAAAGCAGCTGCCATGTATTTTGTGCTCCCTTCTGCAGCCATTAACATTTTTCACTTTTCCGATGGCTTTCGTTGCGCTGGATGCCAGTTGCTGCTTTGCACACATTGGTCCCTCAGCCGGGCCTGGGTCGTCACACCCGATTCGAGGTCGTGTGGCACTTCCCTCACTCTTGCTGGCAAGTACATTTGCTCTTTCGTACCTATTTATCGCTGTCTTTAGCATTTGCTTTGCATGGATGATGACTCTGTGTTATGGTTCAGCTCAGTATAGCTTCTTTCAGCCTTACCAGCGGGTTTTGGTGGGCTTTTCGAATGCGCTCCACTATAGGGCCTTCAACTTCTTCAACGGCCATGTCTGGGCTGGAGCGGTGCTTCATGTCCACATACGCCAACTTCAAACTGCTTTGCGTCGACTTGGGGTGCACGTGGCATGCACGAGCAGTTTGCTGTACCATTGGAAACTCTCAGGGAGAGCAGTCTCGTTTCTTCGGGGCACATATCCGCTACTCGTCCCCAGATGTAGCATCCTCCCCAGCATGCAAATGAATACACAACACACAGAGATCTGTAACAGACGTCTTTATTCCTCAGCATACGATCACACACTGCCCTCTCATTATGTCATAACCATTAATAACCACACCTTAACATCTCCCAGCAAGTTATGTAATTCCTCTGTTGAGTCCGCCCAGAACCACAGGGGGGCTAGCTCACATAGTATCACAACACTACATCATACATCATTTGGGACCTCTCTTCTTTTTATCACGTCCTTCTGTCTGTATCTCGTGTTCTCTGCCTGTTCTTCCTTCTTTCCTTCCATTCACATATTTACTCATGTCACTCTCCTCTTTTTCCAGCTTTGTCTTCCTTTGTCTTTTCTATTAAATAAAAATACTTTCCAGAGCTGTTTCTCTCACACTTCCTCACATTATTTGTCACCTTCGACTGCTTTCTCATTCCCTGTCATTATTTTTCAGTGTCTTTGAGCCCTGTGACTCCCTTTCCTTCTGTCTAATCATCCCTCTGTATATCTCCCTGTCTCAAGGAGATATCACTAGTGCAGCAGGTGCAATGGCACCAGATCCCAGGGATGTGAGGGTCCCACTGTTTTTTTTAACGATCTAACAGGCAGGGATTAGCTCTTTTTCCTTGATAGCATTAGGGCCCATTGTAACCTTTCTGCACCACTCCAGTCTCGCTCTGTCAGGCACCACCCTTTCTTTCACTCTGTCATGCTTACTATGTGGTTGGCTGTCTGCCCTCTCCTAAACACACTTTGTTTTCTTCCCTTCCTTCACTCTTTCCTTCTATTCCATGTTCTCTCCCCATGCTCCCTAAGCTCCTTTTTTTCTCTCTATTTTGCTTTTATCTTTCTCCTTGCAATCTCCAACCCCATTGGCCCCCAGGGGCTGCCGGCACGGGTAACAGCGGTTGGGCGGGCAGTGGGGGGAAGTCGACAGACGACCGGGCATCAATATTTGGGGAATGCCTGTAATGCACGCTAAGCCTTGTACCAAGTGCAAACCTCCATCCTCGCCCTCTTTGAAGATTGCCCATATGCCTGCACTGTCAACAGGCAAAATAGCTGACAGCAGAGGAGGTCCAGGGGACTCCTGGTGGATGGTTCACCCCTCCCTCCCGCAGAGGAGAGTGGTACTGTCCGCAGTTCTCAAGGCTGACAGCAGAAGGATCCATGGAATGGAGAGAGTGCTGCCCCCACGTCAGCAACATTGTGGCCCTTTATCACAGTTTCCTGACGGCTGTTAGCAGACTGTGTGCACATGCTCTGGTCCCCAGTCACCAAGGGATGTGAAAGTGCTGCATACTGATAACCTATTAGTCAGCAGAGTCCTCCTCAATACAGGGTCGCAAGGATTTGGGATTACACTGCGACAGTTACTAATCTGCAACGTAAACTCTGACTGCAATTTGCTATCTAGTAACTGTGTTTCTTTTGTTATTCTGGTACTTGTAGTTTTGGCTATTTTCATTAAAAAATCTGAACTTTGAGTACCAAAAATCAAAGCCAAAACGTACTGAGTTTTTATGTTCAACTGCTTGCGACACAGTGTCACTCAAAGTCTCACACTTGAGGTATGCAAATGTCACATATAAGAACACTGCAAACTTAGAATTGTCACACATGCCCATAATGAAAACTTGGCAGCTATGCTATAGCGGTCTCTTTCAAAGTTGTAACTGTAATGTAATATTTAAACTCATTGGTAAGATTATTTACAACATGTGGAAGTGCATTTGCGCGTTAAAGTTATGACCATTGCAGTTGATGTGCGAGTTAAGCTGTTGTGCAAGTTATGGAGTATTTTCCTAGCCACAACTTGCTATGTAAATATTATGAGTTCACAAACAGCTCTTTTAGGAAAGAGTTATGGGTTTGATGCCAGGGGAGCAAGGTCTGTTTTTGTAGCAGATCATAACTGGTGAATTTCAGAGTGTTTTAGGTTTAATGTGGAACCATAAGGCCACTTTAATTGTGTTTCTTTCAGTGCATTTCTGAGGTTTTTTTAGAGGAAAATTTGTGGTTGAATGCAGGGTCAATGCCCAGGTGACCAGCCCCCATTGTACATGGCCAAAGTGGGGAGGCATGGCCAGGTTCTCTGTCCACCCATCTGCCCAATGCCTGCCACGCTAGTGGTAGGGACCCACACGTTTGGCAGCACTCACGCAAAAAATCTTTGAAACTGCACCTGATTTGAAAATTGAAATGCAATTGCTAACCACCATTTTAAGCAAGGCATCTGCCTGTAATTTTGTTTTAAAAAATTGCCACTCAGCTATTAGCCGTGACATTCACAAAGGATAAAATAAAAAGGTTGAGAAAGACACTGGGCTCAGAGGCAGAACGATAGAGAGAAAGAGAGAGGCAGGAAAAATCCCCAAGATTATGCATAGTGCAGTATGGCCGCCGTTCCTGATGGGGCGAAGGGCCTGGCAGCAGGGCAGGCCCTTTGGGCTGCCCTTGCTGCGCACGGCCAAAGGTTGTGTACTGCAGGGGTTGGCTGATAGAAGTGGGTCAGGCACAGGGTCTGGCCGAAGACTGTGTGCACCGACTACTGGCTGATGGCTAGGATTTGGTCACCAGCTGATTGCTAGGAGTGGACAACCGTCCAACCTGTGCCACGCACAGCCAATAGTTGGGCAAAGTGGGGGTTGACTGCCAGTAGGGCATAGTGTCTGGCCCACTTGGTATATTTCCTCTGTCCATGTTGTAAACATTTGTGTGTTTGTTCTTCTATGTCTTGTAACTTTTCAATGTAACTTGACACAGAAGGAACTTGACCTTCAGTATTTAAAAATGCATGTGTGAAGGTCGAAAGGCCTAAGAGGCATAAAGGAGACTGAATCCTAAAGATAACTGCTCAGCACTGTTATAAACAAACTCAGCACTGGCTATGTAATCCACCCATTTCTTGTTGATCATGATTGTAACAATGTAAATATTGTTCTAGTTTTTAATCAACTCCTTGTTTGCCAATCGGTTAGCGCAGGATGAATTTGCAATAGCTAAGATAATTTTTGCCAGAATTTGGAGGTAATTTGAGTTCCTCGGTCTGAGGTTATTTTGTTAACTATGCCATGTAGTCAATATATATATAAGTTAAAAATATTGAAGCAAACTCCTCAGCTGTTGTTTAACTCCTTTACACGTTACTAAATGAGTAAGTTTGCTAGTTTAAACCCAATGACTATGATTGTTGTCATCTTTTGGGAAAGATTCAAGTCTATAATAAAATCTACAGAGATTTGAGACCAAAGATTATCAGGTTTTGCTAGTAGTTGTAGATATCCTATTTTCATTGTTATTGATATTGTTATTAATTTTATTATTATTATTGTTGTTAGGATCAATATGTATGTGGTTGCTTTACATAGAACAAAAATTTCTAGCAAGGGAATAACACTGAGATTGAGGAAAGGCAACAAAGTACCAACAGTTTACAATTGCAGAGTGCTGGCCAACGAAGGCTGTGTGGGAGTGTGGTTGAGGCGGGCTTACTAGTTGCAAAGGAAAACGTTTGTAAGCCATATGTTAGTCTTGCAGTAGGAATTGTTTGAACAGATGTGTTCTGAGGTGATATCTATGAGGTTTGCTTAGAAGGAGTTGAGGTGCAGCTCACAGACACCTCAGTAAAAGATGTAAGGGGTCCACTCAGAGGTGGTGGGGCACAACCCAAAGAACACAAAGACACTCAGTAAATGATCTCTGGGATTCACGCAGACCCAGAAGCAGTGATGGTGCAGCCCACTGACACCTGAGTAAAAGGTTAAGGGGTGTCCTCATAGGTGGTGGGGTGTTACTTTAAGAATTCACAGACATCTTAAAAGAGGATCTATGGTTGCCACTCAGCAGCACTACGATCCACAAATTCGAAGGACCACAGTGGAGGTTCTAAGATGAACCAGACAAGTTGCTGAGCACTATGCAGGGATTACCTCATGGGCCTCAGGAGAGGGTCTATGGGGTCGATCAGGGCTTTAAGTGGGATGAAAAAACTGGGAGGTCTCTCAAAGGGTGTGGCCTATGTACTTAAGGTCATGGCTTAAAAACACATAGGGTAAAAATCTGTGCTTAGCATAGTGTGCCGCCCGACTTGTATTTTGCTGTTTCTGTCATTGCATCCAGCTATATGATACGACAAGTAACATTGTACCTACAACAAGTCAGGACTATTGGCTTTGTCAATGGTTGTTAGTTGCATAAGATAAATAAGCAGCAACTATGGCTTGTTGTATATAATATTGAAAAAGCTTCCACTTAAAACCCTGGGGACGAGAAGGGAAACCCAGAGAGAAAATGACTCTCTTTAAAGGATTTCCCTTTCCCCTACAACGCTCACCTGGCATGACGTCATGTCATAACTTCTCCACTAGTGAGAACTGAGCAGTGTGAGCAAGCGCACATCGATGTGCCTTCTGTCACTGCAGTCCGGAAAAAAACGAACCGCCTGTGCCAGGGCACAAAACGGAGCCTGATAGAGACCCGTTTCGAGGTCCCCTTTAAAAAACTGCCGGTGCTCAGACCCGGTGAGACCCCGCCCACTTAAAGTCCTGGGATCGATCCAAAAGTGCTGAAGGTGCACCCCTTCTGCTAAGAACTACTTTCAATATGATGTGCCAATATTTTGCCAAAGGTGCTGTCCATACACCATGGGTGATTTGTATGGTAAAATCTACATCTAGTAGGTCATTGTGTCATGGTTGCCACTCACTTGCCCCTTCATTCCCGCTCTCGCAATATGACATGGTTGTCCTTCCTTATATCAAGGATTACTTCTAATATGCCAAGGACTCTATTTGCCACAGATGCCCCTGTAAACCAAGAATTACCTCCAGCATGCCAGGGTCAATGGAAGAGTAGCAAACACAACACACACACACACACTCACATACTTACACACTGTCTCACTTACATGCTTGCACCCAGTCTCACACTGACTCTCAAACAATGCTTCACTCATATGCTCACAGTGTCTCACTCACTGTCTCACATACATGCTCACATGTTCACACACTGTCTCGCTCACATGATCACACACTGCCTTACAAAGACACGCCCTCACATTCAAACACTGCCTCACTCATATGAAGACCCACTTACCTGCTCATACTCATCCGGCCTTTCATTCACACTGTCCCACTCACAGACTGTCTCATTCACACATTCTTACTGACATGTTCACATAGTCTCACTCATATGCTCACTCACGGTCTCACTCATTCACACACTACCTCATTCACACACTGTATCACTCACATACTGTATCACTCACATGCTCACTTACTGTCTCACTCATATGCTCAATTACTTTCGCTCATGCGGTTCCAATCAAACTCTCTCACTCATATCATCATGCAGTGACTCGCTCACATGCTGAGTCTCGATCACATACTGACTCTCACTCACATGCCCACACACTGCCTCACACACACTGCCACACTCAGTGTCTCACTCATTCTCAAACACTGTTTCACTCATGCTGTCCCACTCAAACACTTTCACTCACATAATCACATGGTGCCTCATTCACATGCTCAGTCTGAATTGCATACTGACTATCTTATTCACATGCTCACACACTGTCTCAGTCACGTTTACACACTCACATGCTGCCTCACTCACATGCACACTCACTGTCTTACTGTTTCATTCATATGCTCAAACACTTTCACGCATGTTGTCCCACTCAAACACTCTCACCCACATAATCACATAGTGCCTAACTCACATGCTCAGTCTCAATCACATACTGACTGTCTCACTCACATGCTCACACACTGCGCCACTCACACCCTGCCTCAATGAGTGTCTCACTCACAAGCTCAGTCTGACTCATACTCACTGTCACACTCACAAGCTCACACAGTGCCTGATTCACACACTGTCTCACACAGTGCCTCACTCACACACTTGTCACTCCCACCAAGACTCACATGTTCACTCACATGCTAACTCACACACACAGTCTCACTTTACAGGCTCACTGCCTTACTCAGATAGCCACACACTGATTCACTCACTTGCTCACTTTCGCTTTCTCTGATTTTCATATTCACTCACCCAGTCTCACTCTCTAACTCATTCACATTCACTCACAATTTCAAGTACATATACACGCACAGTCTCTCACCCCCATGCACACACACACATTTGAGGGCATTTGTTTTTTACTTACACCATAGCTGCTTCTGCTGGTCTGCTTGGGCTCTTCAACTGCTGATGCTCCATTTGGAATTCCTGCTTTAAGCACTCAAGCAGGAAGCTGACTGCTCAAGCCTGAGCAGTGCATCACCATGGCCCAGACATGCTGATGCATTGCATAGGCTTCAGCTTTCAGCCTCTTGCTTTTTCACTCCCACCCTTTCTTAAGTCAGTGATGAGCTGGGAAAAGGTAGGGTGACAGGCTCATTGGCATGTAGCCCCAGGGCACTGCAGGGTTGAAACCCAAAGCCCTCTGGGCTACCTTTTAGCAGTGACTCTGCAGTGTGTCACACATGGCGAGACACCTGGATGCAGTGGTGTAGCTAGCCCTTTGGTCCCTGCGGCGGGCGCATTGAAGAGCGGCGGAGGTGCTGGCGAGATTCCAACGATTGCCCGCTCGCGATGGCCACATTGGAGAGCGCGCGGGGTGGTGGCGATTACCGCCTTGAGATGGCAGGTAAGAGCAGGAGGAGGCCGCTGCACCCAAAACTCGTGCTGCCCAGACACCCCCTTGCTAGGCCACTGCCTGGATGTGGCAGATCACTGAGACCAATGCGGGGACTTAACTAGCATTGGGCTATCTATCTGATGGTTGGTGCCTTTATGTGCTTGTATCACACAGGTGTCACTGCCTGACTCGATATGCTTGACCCTTGCACTGGATCGGCTTTTTTCGTACTATACCAGCACTGAAAAATTGTTTTATTATTCACTGTTAGTATAGTAAAACAAAAGTCAGAAACAAGGGAGGGCAAGCCACCACTGGTTAACGTCACAACACAGTAACAGTCAACTTTCGCTTTCAGAACAGACAAATACCACATACATACAATGCCGTCTTTAGGGCGTTCTGCTGTCACACCAGGCACCAAAGCCACAAGGGTACCCTCTGCAATACAGGCTGAACTGAGATTAGAGCATCCTGTAGAGATCTTTGTGTGCATGGCATTTTTCAGAGGATATTACAAGGGCATGATTACTAGAGTGGTTGATGCACTTGAGGGAAAGATAGGTGACTTCTCTAGTCCCAGTTTTGACTCATGATATAGTAGCAAAGAGGCTAAATTTTCCTACTGCACAATGTGTGACATGCAGATAACAGATTAGTATTATATATTGTTAGCTCCATGGGTTATTGGTTTTATCAGAGAGATCCTTTCATTACATGGCGTTCGTAAGCACTTGGAGTTCATAAGGAACAATCCGTCTAATATAGCACATTGAGCTATGAACTGGCATCAAAGTGCTGCATACAAATTGAAAGGCATAGGTTTAGAACCTTATTGTTTTTCCCCCTCAATCTTTTATTATCCTAAGGTTGCTGAGAATGATTCCTTCAGGTAGCAATGCAATTTTATTAGTATGACACCCCAGTCATTGTTTTACGTTTATGGGGGAGATTTACTAACACTTGCGTCTGGTTTGCATCACAAAAGTGATGCAAACCTAGTGCAAAGTGTTGTTCTGGGGCTTTCTTTTCCAGCGGCGGCTGGCACAGGTAAGCGCGGTGAGGCGGGGCAGGGTGCGGCAGGGGTGGAAGCCGACGGATGACGAAATAGGTGTTATTTATTTAATTAATCATACCTATTCTGTCGTCTGTCGACTTCCCTCCGCTCCCACCCGCTCCGCCCCACCATGTTTACCTGTGCCGGCCGCCGCTGCTTTTTCCAGTGCAAAACCTGAATTGCGTTTGACATTAGCCCTAAAGTAAGACAAATTACACTGTGCACTACTTTACGTCAAGGGGGAGTACCATGGATGGTACATGAATGTTCCCATGCACTCACCCATGGAATTTGATGCTAATCCCTATCAACTAACTTTAGGAGAATGAGATTGACATATAAAATTACAGCTCATCAAGGCAAGCGTAAAGTTAAAGAAAATCTGTATTCTTTCCAAGCCTTTTCACCATTGCATGTGCATACATGCTAACATTGTGGAAGCAAAAAGTTGGAGATTTTTTAAAAATAATATGGGGGAATGTATTTCTCCCATTGACTTTTATTGCGCCCTGCATCAGGTCTATCGGTGTGCCTGGAACTTGCAAATGTGCCGCTGCAGGATCGGATATTGGAAATTAAAATATACGTTTCTTCTAAACCTGTCAGGAGCACAAATAAATCACTATGGCAGGCAGAGAAAGCTGTGGCAAAAATGTTGTGCGCTTGCAAGCAGGAGCAGGTGTGAATGCATAATCCGAGTCACACAAGACTAGCCCCTGCAATCCGAAGCTCACCGAGGGATCGGGTTTTTGCATGCAGGAAGCGGGAGGTGGGAGACTAGCCTCGAAATCGGTAGTCTCCCGCCTGAATCGGAGGGTTGGCATGTATGCATGTGTGTTGCACCATACAGCGCACATACAAAGTGGTAAAGTGTTAAATGTTGTCAAAGCAAAAACCTAAGCTTTACATCACACGAACATCTTTGCACTACGGTGCAAGGGTGCGTGCATTGGTGCAAGGCAGCCTAAGGTACGCCAGCACTAGAGGAGAGAGCGACAGCCCCATATCTTAGTTGCTATAGTACTGTTGTGCTCTCTCCTTTTCACGTAACGCAGCGCAGAACTTTGGTTTCTGCTCATTGTAAAAACATAGGGCCTCATTTACAAAAAAATGACGCAGCGCGGCGCTGCAAGTCATTTTGCTGCACAGAGCTGTGTCACTTTAAAGGCACAGGGATGTGTCGTATTAACAACAATACAACACATTTGTGTGCTTTCCCCTGCGCTGGCGCACAATTGGCTGCCATGCGCCAGCACAGGCACCCTTGCGTCATTTTGCAAGGGTTCCTCTGTTGCGAGGATGATTGGTTTTGTGCAGGAAGGGACACCTTCCTGCACAAAATCAATCATTGATGGCATTTTCCTCTTTCTTTGCGTGATGCACAATGCAGCGCGCATAGAAAGAGGGAAAAACGAGTAGAAATAAAATCATTTCCCCTCGTGAGGCGTAGGATTCTGACACATTCCCAGCTTTACAAAACGTTGTAAATCTGGGAATGTGTCAGGTTCCATGGATGTTTGTGGGAACACCCACAGCAACACCCATTGAACGCCCCTTTAACGCATAGTAATGTGTGAAAGGGGCCGGTATTTACAAGGCCATGAAAAGTCAAGCAGGGTGACTTTACGAGGCCTTGTAAATATAGGCAGGCACACAGCGCCGCCAGTGCGTCAAACAAAAAGGGGCGCAATGGCTTTGTAAACTGGGGGACTTATTTACAAGCCCCTTGCGCCGCCGGTGCTTCACTTTTAATATGGGGAAAAAGTGATGTACTGGCGGTGCAAGCGCTTGTAAATAAGCCCCATGGCCCATAGTTTAGTTAACAAAGATTGTCGCACCAAGCGCCACCAACGCTAATGCCGGCCCTGCATACATACATATCGACGCTACCCTATCAATGCAGTTTGGTGAGTTGACATCCACCCTGCCTGCTGGAATCTAAAACTCTTGAATGCTTCTAAAACTGGATGCGGTAGAATTAGAAGATCCCCCGAGATGACTACTAATTGAAAAGCTCTGCTTTAGTTTTGTTCTTTTCTACCAAGGTGCCGAACACTAGTCAGCTGAATTGTACAACACTTTGTCTTCAATTCATGTTTTTTCTCTAACCGTACAAATACCTTGTCAGTTATTGAATGCAAAGATCGTCTGCTGACTGTGCTGCAGCCGCTAAACAGTTTATTTTCTGCGAACAGCGCCCGCTTCCCACGTACACGCCGCGGGATCTGAGCTCTTAACAGAATGCATCAATTGTGAATCAAGGTTGCCTGTCCCCCGCTTGCCGTACATCCCAGCCTTGGCAGGGGAAGGCTCCAGAAAGACAGCAGATGCAGTGTTTGCAGCGGTTTGCTTTGAAGCCCTACCCAGACGCATTTTCTTTAGATTCGACAGGGACGTCGACAGCCGACTGTGTTTTAATGGCTTCCAATCGGCTCAAGGTAACCAGACGCCTCAGTCCCACTGTGTTTAGCTGAAAGTCTGAACTGAAAGGTGCGCGTGCCCACAGCAAAAAATTGTCAAAATCGCATTAGCAAGAATTGTGGATGTTAAGATTTAAATATCTATTTTTTTCATACCGCGCACAATACTGGCGTTTTCTTGCTGCATCCAACTATCCGGGTCGAGGCTACCTTTTGTGCAGCAGGTGCAGTGGCACCTGGGCCCTAGACGTAAGGTCTCTCTGCACCCTAATTATGGGGTTTGGTGGGCTATTCTCCTTGCTTGCCATAGGGCCCAGCGCATCCTTGCTATGCCACCATCAGCTTGGCAGATAAAGGGGCACAGTTTGTCTTCCTGGGGAAGCCGGGTTTACAACTCAGGCATCAACCAGTGGAAACGTCACATGAAACATTCTTTAGCTGCAAGGGGCCTCCAGAATCTGAAGAAGGACGCCTTGAGGTCTTCTAAGTGTGTGTATACATTTTGTGAACGTACATGTGTTCTTCGACTACACAGAATCTATTTTTCTCGGGGCACTTACACTTTTCTGTCAGCCCTTCAGAAGAATAAAGAAAGCTGATGGAAAGATCTGTGACTCTGATAGGCTATTCTGCAAGCAGGCATGCACTGTACCACTGTGACGTCACACGTTATTTGTATAGAGCGCGTGACCTCTTCGCCATGTTTCTTGCCTGTCTCGTTTAGCAGTCTATTGTCTGCTGCTGGTTGTGGGTTCTGTGAATGGTTATCCCTCGTTAGGAGGTGGGTTGACCAAACCCGTAGGTGTTTGATCAACGGGTCTTATGTTTCGGTTACGGTGAGTTTACTAGAGTCTCCCTGCCCCAGTGCGTGTCAGTTTGCACTTTGCCCCAGTACATGTATGAGTGTCTCACTGTCACGGTGCACCGGGCTTCTAGCTCCTAATCCTAGTGTCTAGGTTTGTTTCTCCCTGGTTTCTGGTGCAGTTGGGTCACTCAGTGCAGGGGTACATGGCTGTATATCATGCAGGGGACATTCCCGTCCCATCAGTGTATAGAACCTCACAGTACAAGTAAATGTATTTTCCCAGTGTCAGGGTATTCTGATGCTTGGGAGTTGTAGCCCACACAAGGCACCTTACGGTCCTTGTTTGAGGAGGGAACCCAGTGATGAAGCATGTCACCTTTGGGTGAGTGAGGGTTCTCGTCCTAACAGCATAGTGCTCCTTTTGGTCTCTGATTAACATAAAAAGTTGAGGTTTTTTTACACTCGTGTTACCAGACGCACAATTGTGTGTGAGACTCTATTGATATAGTAGCAGTACGTTGTTGGTAGGGTAGATGCTCCCCTCAAGACCCTCTATGACAGTGGCATTAGTAGGGTATTCCATTTGCCAGAGTCAGTGTATCCTTTGACTCTTTAAATGCCTCCCAGTTCTAATATCCTTATGCTCTGCTCCAGTGTAGGTGTATTCTGTACACAATGTATCCCAGTGTCAGAATCTTCATTCTCCCAGTGTCAATCCATTCCCTACCTTGTATCGGTGTGGTGTGAGTGCCAGTGTTGATGTATGCCTGATGCACTGCCAGTCTATCTCTTGAACCTGCGTCTGTATACTCCCTGTCCTAGCGTCAGTGTGTTTTCTGTCCCAATGCAGGTATATAACCCTGTTTATTGTCTGTGAAATCCCTGACCTTGTTTCAATGTCTCTCTGTCACAGTGTGAGGATCTTCCCGATCTCAATGTGTGTCTCACTGTTCCCAAAAAAAGATAATCACCAAGTTTTCTCTAGAACCCGTACTGGAAAAAAATCACACCAAACTTAGACCATAAATGGTACTTAAATTACTCACCAGTCGCACACCACAAATACTACACTCTAATCATTTACTGAATCTGTTCAAGCTGGGTTTAAGCCAGGCACTAGGAGACACATTGTTGCTTTGATAGATGAGTGTTGCATTGGCTCTTAGACGATAATGTCTGCACTGTCTTCTTGTTAGATCTATTGGTAGCGTATGACACCATTGATCTGCTGGGTCAACTGGTAGAGAAACTACAACCCCACTATATGTTATGTGTTAATTTTTTTTTTTTTTTCCTTTTCAAAAACCTTTATTTCATGCAAATATAGGCAAACACGGCATGGAGCCTACAACCCAACGTGGGCCGGCAGCGTGAAGAAATGACATGCATAACAATATACGAGTACACAGCAAGTCGCCTACAACCACTTTGGGCCGGCCGCGTGCAATAGAGCATCACAACATGGGGTAAATGAGGTGTGGAGAGGTGCAGTTTCGTAAATGTTCGAGATCGTACCCAAAGACCATAGGTGAGTGAGGTGAATCACAGCGGCCAATAGACGGCAGGGAAGGCAGACCTCTCAGCCAGGGCGAAACCCAGCACATCCGCCAGCAGCGTCGGAGGGCAGTGTCGTGTAACTCAGAGCATAGAATTCCGCCCAGCGCTAAAGCCAGATCAGGACTCTTCAGCATCGACCACAGTGTGAGCCAATAGGTATGTACGCAATGGACCCCATATGTCTCTAGGGCGCGAGGAGGATGGAAGAAGTTCGGCATATGCATGAAGCTGATCCTGCCATAGTATCATATCTGCTAGCCATTCTTTAAATTTAGGCGCACGCCCCCGGCCTCACCGACAGGCCACTCTACGTTTTGCCAGCACCAGGCTAAAATCTACAAATTTACAGTATGAGGACGGTATTTGCTCAGTGTAACCAAGTAGAGCTAACAGCGGGATTCTCATAATGGGCACATTAGTCAGGTCTGCCAATGCTGTGAGGACCTGCTCCCAGTATGCATGTATCTCGGGACAACTCCAGGCAAGGTGAAGAGAGCAGCTGCCTCCTCTCTGCATCTATCACATCTGTTCGAGTCTCTGAGACCAAACCGATGTAGCTTAACCGGCGTATGGTAGCTTCGGTGAAGGAATTTGAAATGAATTATTCGCAGTCTGCTGTTTGCAGATATCCGTGCCGTCTGCTTGCAGCAGTATGACCATTGGGCGTCTGTAATGTCGTGCTCCAGTTCTGCAGACCATTTAGCGCGAGCCGGGCAGGTAGGATAATCAACGTCCTCATACAGAGTGTGATACAGTGTAGACTCCAAGTGTGAAGGAGTAGAGGCACGTAGAATCTGATGCAGGGGGCTACCGTTGCAGGCTCCGCGGGAAAGGAGTCACTACTGGCTCGAACCCCATGCCGCAATCGAGCATACAGAAAGGTCTCCATGGTAGAGGGCGGGGGGTCACCACACAGTTGGCTCAGTGTACGGAAATCCCCATTTAAATATAAATCCCCCCAGCAGCGAAGATTGCGGGTGCGTGCAAACTTCGTGAAGATACCTTCTTGCAATAATGAGATCTTCGGGTGGTACGAAAGCGGGAGTAGTGGAGAGTAGAGGCACTCTGCTCGCAAGCGTGTTTTTATACGATCCCAGGCTTTGTTTGTACAGTCTACAGAAGTGGGGCATCTCTCTCGGGGGGCTACTGCCGCCAGCAAAACTCCCTCTATAGGAATTGGGTCAGCAATCCAATGTTCAGTGGCCACGTGAGCTGTATAACGAGGAGGTTTAAACCAATAAAATGCATAATGCGCTTGGGCACAGGTGTAATAGAGTTCGAAATTGGGAACATCGAACCCTCCTTGCGAGTACGGGCGTGTCAATATGTCCCATTGTATGCGAGGTTGGTTTCCCCCCCAAACCAGTCGGATCAATGCTGAACGAAGTGTGGTGAAAAAAGGGCGGCCCGGATCGTAGGGGATATTCAGGAATAAGTACAAGAATTTAGGGAGGATTACCATCTTAATGAGGGAGATGCGTCCCGCCATGGTCAAGGGTAAAGTGATCCAGCGGTCTATACATCCCGCAACATGTTCCATAACACAACCGTAATTGAGTCTCATTAACTCCTCACAGTCCGTAGTTACCCGGATTCCCAAGTACTTGACATCATCTGTACACCACTCTATGGGAAAATCTGGCTCAAACGGGGCAGCAGCCGCAGTCAACGGAAATATTTGGGACTTAGCCCAGTTAATCTGAATGCCCGAGAAGCCCCTGAACTTGACAAACTCCCGCAGCAGTGGATTGAGGTTTCGACGTGGTTTATTTACGTAGAGGGTGACATCATTCGCGTACAGCGATATCAAAATCGGGCGAAGGAAGCATCGGAGTCCCGCATGCTGATAATGCTGCCTGACCTTGGCCACCAAAGGCTCCATAACCAGAGCAAAGAGTAGCGGGGACAACGGGCACCCCTGACGAGTGCCCCGAGAAAGTGGGATCGGCAGCGACGTGTGTCCGTTGATTAAAACTTTCGCCGTTGGGGAGGAGTAGAGCAATTGAATCCAGGAGATAAAACTTACTGGGAAGCCCATGTGTTGCAGTATACTAAAGAGATAGTCCCATTCCACTGAATCAAAAGCCTTGGTGGCATCAAGGAAGACAGCCACCAGTGCCATCTGTGGGTCCACTACTTGTAGTATGGATAAGAGCGTCCTAAGATTGTGGGAAGTGGCTCTGCCTGGAATAAATCCTGCTTGATCTGGGAGTACAAGTTTCTCCATCAGGAGACTAAGACGGTTTGCAAGGACTTTAGCTAGGATTTTCGCGTCCGTGTTTATGAGTGAAAGCGGTCTATAAGATGCACAGCAATCTGCCGGTTTACCAGGTTTGAGCAGCGAGGTGATCAGTGCTTCCCGCATCGAGGGGGGGAGGAGTCGCGCCTCGTGGGCCTCTGCAAACACCTCTTTCAATACCGGGAGCAGTTGATCTATATATGCCTTGTAAAAGTCGACCGGGAGACCATCGGATCCGGGGGCCTTCCCAGATTTCATTTGCATGATGGCTGCCCGCAGCTCATCATCTTCAAACGGCGCGTCTAAAAATTCTCGCTGATGGTCACCCAGCCATGCCAAGGCAATATCTTCAAAATAGTGGGTGAAATTCGGAGGGGATGTGCGTTTCGACTGGTATAACTCTTCATAATAAGAGGCGAATATTCACAGTATCTCACGGCTATCTCTATGCCGAGCCCCATCGCTATCCACCACATCCAAGACATAGTTTGAGAACCGGGGTTGGCTGATATCCCGTGCGAGCACCCGGCCGGGTCTCCCGCCCTCGCCATACCTGCGGGCGACGAAATATTTACCTCTAAAGTTTACCTCACGCTCTGCGGTGGCCGTGTAATCTGAGAGCTTTTCCCAGAGCAGAGCCCCCCGAACTCCCGAATTGTCTGCCCACATATCTGTTTCTAGTTGTTTGATCTCGGCCTCTAGTCCCGCCAGACGTCTGCGAATATCACGGAGTATCCCGAAACTTTTTGAGATGCATACACCTCTGATGGTGGTCTTAAAAGCTTCCCAGACTGTGCCTATGCATGCCACGGAGCCTTTGTTGCTGTCAAAGAAACCAGTGATTTCTTCCCCGAGTTCGACTCGAAACACGCTATCTAATAGTGCCTCCGGTACCAACCTCCAGCTTCTCGGTGAGGCCACTGAGTTGGGAATCGATATTTCCAGCGCCACTGGCGCATGGTCCGAGTAGGTGCGAGCCAAATGTGTCGCCGATTGAATCCAGGAGCCCATGCCTCTAGAGCATACGCAATAGTCCAATCTGGACCATGTGGAATGGCCTGCGGTATAAAACGTGCCTTCTCTACCAGTGGGATGGACGTAACGCCATGCGTCTATAAGCCCATGTTCCTCAAATAGCCCGTCCAGTGCCGCCACAGCTCTGTGTAGTGATGTGGAAGTGGGTTAGAACGATCCTCTGCAGGACATCTGACCACGTTGAAATCTCCCCCCCATAGAACATGTGAGGAGCCCACCCTGAGTATCTGTCCCCAGAGAGCATTAAAATGGTCAGGGTCATCTGTGTTAGGGCCATAACTACACGCTAGTGTGATTGATTGTGTACCCAGCATGCCCCAGATCAGGCAACTCCTCCCCAAGGGGTCACTATATGTGCCTCCCATCACAAAGGGTGTGTTGCGTTTAATCAGTATTAGCGTCCCACGCGCATAGGACGAGTAGGAAGAGAAAGCTCGTGCAGAGGCCCATCTGCTGCCATAGAGGGGAGGGCGTCTCGGGTCTATGTGTGTCTCCTGCAGCATAGCAATGTGTATCTGGTGCCTGTCTAAGCACGTTCCATGTGATGAGCTTAATGTTTTGGTGGAGACTTGTTTGTGGTGTCATCCCGGTTTTGGCTGTGTATCGTTTTGAGTGCAATGGTGTACCAATATGTCCTGCCTATGCCTAGTGGATGTGATCCGTCCATGCCATGCCTTGCAACATACATCAAAATGAGAACATTGGATTCCCAGCCCCTCCTTCTGCCCCCAAAAAGGCCCAGTCGAGCCAACTAAAGAACTGATTGAAACCCATGGTCCACCCCCCACCCACAACAGCAACCCAAACATGCTGGCATACAGTCGCCCACCCCCCTCCCTGTCGCAAGGAGGCCTCCGGGCCCAATACAACTCGTGCCATCCTTGCAGGAACAAGAATCCCAGAACATAAAACCCACGGAACAAGTTAAAGGTGCAGTTTCCTGGGGGAGCTCCCATAAGGGGGGCGCCAGTGGGCCCTCATCCCTTCCCATTTGTCACCCTTCACTACGCAGCAGCCTTAGGGCATTACCCCACAAAGGGGCTGCAAGCGGTCCGGGGTGGGGAAGGGTGCTTGACCAGAAAATTACTAATGCTGATTCCAGTAGCATGAAAAGAAGAGTGAAACAGCCCTGTATCAGTTTGCTCTTTTTTTCTTCTCGTTTTTCTGTTTCTTGTTTTTCCCCCTTTTATGCTTGTACCCCCGTTGATCCCCCTTATTATAATGCAGAGTTAAGCAGTCAATCACGGCCAAGTGGCCACTTATCTGTCTATGTTTCCTCTGCCGCGGCATTTCGCGCCACATCTGGAGGGGATCTCAGGTGTTCCGTAAATCCCGGCTCGCCATCCGCCCTTCAGTAGCAGAGCAGCACGACCGATTTTCTTCTGTCCGAATTTACTCCGTGCAGTATAGGAACAACAAGGCATATGTCCAGCTTTTCCTTCAGTCCGATGAAGATGGAGAGCGTTCAGGAGTGTGGTCTCTGCGTGGGGATTTTCGCTGACTGGATTTCAAGAAGTCCTCCACTTGTTGCGGGTTGGTGCAAAATATGTGTTTGCCATTATGCAGGATCCGCAGCCGAGCCGGGTATAGGAGAGCATATTCCACTTGCGCCTTGCGGAGTTTCTGCTTAACTCCGAGGAATTTGCGTCTTGCCTCCTGCACTGCCATGGTGAAGTCGGGGTATATAGTAAAGGTGTTGCCTTCAAATTGCAGCGGTTTAGTCTCTCGGGCTTTCTGCAGCGCAGCATCCCGGTTGCGGTAACTTAGAAGGCGGGCAATGATAGGCCTGGGTGCCTCTCCCGGCGGCGGGCGGGGCCCCAGCGAACGGTGTGCTCGCTCCACCACCAAGTGCGCCGAGAAGGATTCTGCCCGAAGGAGGTTTTCAGGAGACGCTCGATGAATTCCTCCATCTGCCCTGAATTGGTACTCTTGGGAATTCCCAATAGGCGGATGTTGTTTCGGCGGCTTCGTGCTTCAATATCTTCACTTTTTGCTGCAATAATCTTCAGCAGCTTCTCCATTTGGTTCACTTGCGTTTGTACCTGGACGGTGGCGTCCTCGTTGTCAGATATACGGCGCTCAGCTTCCTTCAATTGCCCATCGTGTTTATCGACTTTCTGTACTAGAAAGTCCAGTCTATTGTTCATGGTGTCCATTTTCCCGGACAGGTCAGACAAGCTATGTTGTAGAGCCAGGAGTAGTGTCTTGACGTCGCCTTCTGAGGACTGCGCCGCCGTTGTCGCTTGCTCCATATTAGGGGATGCCGTCTCCACTGATGTCGATCTCGTCGCAGCTTTTTTATTCTCAAAGGTCAGACGCGATTGGCGATTGTCGGGCTTTCCCATGTCGTTCTCCGGCGGTTGCCCCCACCGCAGCAGTAGTCCGGGGGCGAATAGCTCTTGGACTCTGAGCCTAATGGCTTGCAGGGATGTTTGGAGGCAGACCCTTTGTGCTTCAGACCTCCTCAGGCCTGCAGAGTAATCTCGACAGTACAGTATGGCTTCCCCACAAGGAAGAGGCACCCTGCCTCCTGTTTAGGCGATGGTGCGCTCGCCTGGCAATCTGCCCCACAGTGGGTGAAACCGCTGAGTGGCCGGTATCTTCGCTATCCAGGAACAGAGGAGCGCCCGTCCACGCGCCGCCTCACAATCACTCCTGCCCCGGGTCTCTACGATGTTCTAGCTGCATGCATTTTTTTTCCCCCCTTTTGTCACTGCCATCATAGCGTCCACAACGGCCTTTAGTAATGGTCTCCTGCCATCATCCGCCACAGTCTGCAACCTCGCTCTGGCCTGCAGTAGAGTCTTCTTTATATATCAGCGCTTTCGCAGCGCACGTATATGGCAGCGCAGCACCCTTGGCAAGGTGTCCGGCCTGTTGACAGAGTTCCACCTCGCCGCAGGCGTCCCCAGTAAGATGACAGTTTGCGCAGCGGTTTCTAGAAATGGACTTCTGACCTCCTCCCTTACGGTACGTAGCGAGGCCCGGGCGCAGCCAATGGCGCAGTTCACAGGTCAGCAGGGGCGCAGCTCAATATCAAGGCAATACGGAGACCCGAGCACGATAGTCAGCCAGTGTCCCCAAAATGTGTTGGCCACTTACTTGAGTTCAGTTGTGCAGCGGCTGTGGGGAGTTGTCTATCCTTTTCCCAGTGGCAGTAGTTCACTAAGGCTCATGGGCCTTGTTTCCGCTTCTCCCCACGTTTCTCATCGGGGGAATGGCAGCTTCTGCAGCGTGTTTTGTTTTTGTTTTTTCTTTTTTTTTTGTCCCCCACAGCGGCGCCCCGGTGCCTCCAGTCAGCGTCTGCGGCGGTGCCCGGAGGTACAGGATGGGGCGCTACCGTGCTCCGCGCCTTCTTTTCTCAGCAGCACAGTACTGCAGGTACCTCCATACACCGGACTGCTAGCACGAGTAAAACGATGTCGCCGTCTTGCATGGGTTTAAGTTTGTAGCAGGTGTGGGGAAATGGTGGAAGCGGGTGCTGGTACTCGCTCTGTCCTCTAGGTCCGCGGGGCCCGACTCCACTCACAAAGCGTGCAATCATAGAAATGCAGGGCAATGCGCCATCTTCAGCTTCTTCGCGCTGCCCCGCCGGCTCTCACCACCTCAGTATTTCCACCAGCCGCCCGTGAGCAATCCGCAGCGCTTGTCCGCCTACCACATCTCTGGCCGCTTGTGTGTGCCGCTCCGGCAGTCTCCGCTGTCGCGTTTTCCGATCCGGCAGACACTGGCAGTTCCGCCGAAGTCAGGCCTGACTCCACGTGGGCGTCCCCGGTGTCTCAGTAGTTTCAGCCTCCACACTGTTCACCAGCCAATTATCTGTCGTGAGTCCCGGCGGCACTTTACACGACCCAGCTCCGGCCACGCAGCTCCCAGCACTCCGATTTTTTGCCCGGGGGTGCTACAGCAGTTTCTGGGCAGATGGGCACCGGTAGCAAGCCGATACCCGCTGGAAAAAGCAGAATATTTGGAGGATATGATGGTCAAGCGTCCCAAGCCTCACTGGTGTGCGGCCATCTTGGATGTGCGCCACCTAGCGCCCCCCATATGTTATGTGTTAAATTGCATGACAACATACCTCTAAACCTTCTGAGACTCCATGGAAGGTGCAATGCAGTGGTTTTGTTGTGTGAGCCCATTGAAATCAATTGAGCTTTTTTGAGGGAGACAATGAGGCGCTTTTCCAGGCAGATGTCCCAGTCGAAGTGTATGTGAGGCATTTCACCTGTTCAAAGGATGAAGACAATTCCAAGGAGGGTGACACTGCCTAACTGAGGGTGAGTTCAAAGTTATGTGACATTATGTCCTTTACGTCGACATAACCACTACATTGCAAGTATATAATTACTATTCTTAACTCCTCATATACTTACCTTGGGAGGTAATTATAGGTGGAGTGAAGAATCATAATCATGTACTTGACTTATTATGTAGTGGCAGGTGATGCAGTGGATGTAATAATATTAAAGGCCAATATTATCGACTTCGAGATTGTGACATATAGCCATAGAGAAGTGTGCAAAAGTACTGTCCTTATATGTAGTCATATTTTATTCATCATTGTTCCCAATGTGTTGTCCTAGCTCAGTGTGCTTAATCCGCACACTTTTCTACGTGTAGTGTGACCTAGGGCTCATATTAAGCCCTGCTCTGCTTAATGCAGAAATAACTCCTATGGATAAACTGATTTACAAGCAACTATGACGGTTGTATGATAGAAGCACAAATGGTTTTACCACGCGTGCCTCTGCCACGCAGCCCAACCACGAATGCGTCTTAACCACACATTCCTTTACCACGCATGCCTTTACCGCAAAATGTCATGGTGTAGGCATGAATGGTAAAGGGGTATGTGTAGCTAAGGTCACCACTACCCCAGCTCCCCCTGACCACCCCCCACCACTGCCCCCGCGCTGTCCCTTAAACTACCCCAACCCCTTCCACTGACCTAAAACCCACCCGACCTCCCAACACTAAAAACTACCCATTCCCCTCCCACTGCCCTAAGGCCTAAAACCCTACACTACCCCACCCCTGTGCCGTCCCTTAAATGACCCCAACCCCTTCCACTGCCCTAAAACCTACCCAGACCCCCCGCCCTAAAAACTAACCCAACTACCCATTCCCCTCCCACTGCCCTAAGGCCTAAAACCCTGCACCCTAACTTGCACTGCCCCCCTACGCTGTTTCTTAAACTACCCCAACCCCTTCCACTGCCCTAAAACCTACGCCAACCCCCTCCCAGTCCTTAAAAAAAACCCTGCCCCACTTACCTCACTGCGGCGTCTCCTCCTTCCGTCTTCCAGCACCTAGACTGTGCACTGCCTTAACCACGCATATGCGTGGTTACGGCATATGCATGGTTAAGGCAAGCGTGGTAGAGCTTGCGTAGTTGGAACACGTGTGGTACAGACCGCGGTGTTCCGACTGTTTCCCAAATATGACCTTTGTTCTTTCCAGGTGATGCTCAGATTCCTATAGAATTGGTGTTTGGATCGCACCAATTGCCAACCACAACACTATAGTTTGATTGAGTGAAACCCATCAGTGGCAACAGACAAACTACCTTACACTCAATGTTAATAAAGCTGAAGCTTTTGATTTGTAGCAGTGGGGCTCGGTTTTGGATCGCATTCTTGTTGACGGATGTTATTGGCCCTCATCCGCTGTTGGTCAAATTGTTATGAAGCCTTGAAATTCATGTAGACGATGGACTGTATTTACATTCGCAAGTTGAAGCAGTGTCTAAATCCTGTTTTATCAACTAAGGAGCCTACGGCAGGGGCATCCACTAGTTCTGCAGGTGTTCTTCCATCTATGTTCCGGACCCCAGTGCCAAATGTTTATGGCTTCCCTAATTTCTTCCAAACTAGACTATTGCAGTGTCTTGTACATGGGGCTGGTTCATTATTTGATTAAATGGCATCAGCAGCTTTAGAATGACACTCATCTCTTGGCCATTAACCATGTCAACAAACCTCACTCATCCTTTCACAGCTAGCTACCTAGGCTCCCAGTGAACCAGAGGACCAAGTTCAAATCAAGTTGAGTAGGGCATAAGGCCCAGTGCTTTAAATGGGCCGGTACTCACCGGTACTGAGTACCGGCACTTCTTAGATTTATCACTCTGAGTACCGGCACTTCTCTTCTGCCGAGGAGAGTACCGGTACTCATGAAAAGGTAGGCTCACTGGCTGTGCTGGTGAGCAGGAGTAGAACGTGTCTGGCAGCCAAGGCGCCGCTTCTGTAGCCCCGATCTGAGCCCCAGCTGAGCTATTCAGCAGGGCTCCCTTGATTAATGTCCGGGCGCTCACCATCACGCTGTGCTTGACAGAGAAGGGTCCATTCAGGCCCTGTGCTGTCAATCACATTCACATTATCCTGTGCATTCGTGCAAGCACAGGAATCATGTCAGTCCCCTGGCAGTGGGAATCAGGCTACGGCCAGTCCGGCCCTGGTGGCAATTAAAAAAGCCATGGTAGGTGAAGAGAAAAGATGGCTTTTATCACACCTGAGTCTTTTGTGTGTCTGCTATGTTTGTGTGTATGCCTGTTTTTGTAAGAAAAAAGTGAGAGAAAGAGAGAGAGAATCAAGACACTCTCAGGAGGTATTTTAAAGAAAATGGGTGGCACTTTGTACATGTCTGCTGGGCGACAAAAATTCATAAATAACGTAAAAGGGAGGGTTGGTGGGTGGTTGGGTGAGTGGATGAGTGAGTGGATGGATGAGTGAGCAAGGGTGGATGTATAGATGGATGGATGAATAGATGGAAGGATGAGTGAAAGCATGCATGGGTGAAAGAGGGTGGATGATTGGATAAAAGGGCGGTTGATGGGTGGATAAGTGAAAGATTGGATGGATGAATGAAAGGTAGGGAGGATGGATGAAAGGGTGGATGGTGGTTGAGTGAAAGGAGGGATTGAGTGAAAGGGTGGATGGAATAAAGGAGTGAAAGGGTTGATGGATGGATGAGCGAAAGGATTGATGGATGAGGGAAAGGGTGGATAAAGAGATGGATGAGCGAAAGGATGAATGGATAGGTTTGGAGATGGATGGATGGATAGGTTTGGATATGAAGGGTGGATAAACGGAATGGTGAAAAACTGAATGTTTGATGAAAGACTGAATAGACGATAGAATGTAAAGGCTAAATGGTGGACATCAGCAGGTAAATAGTAGGATGAAAGGATGAATGGATAGATCGATGGAAGAGACAAGAGATATCTTCTGGGGAGGGTCATGATGAGTTGCTTCATTTGCTTGGTGCCATAAGAGCTTTGGTTCGACATGGGGGTATTTTCAGTTTCTTCCTACTTGCATGCTCAAAAATATATAGTATTGTGCCAAACAGCAAATAACAGTAAGACATTAAGAAGGTGCAACTATTGCAAAAAAAGGAAATGTTAACATATTATCACATTTCTCTTTCATTTTGTGTAATGAGTTAACCTACTTTGTTTATATAAACCCATTTCTCATGTGTTTTGGTATGTGCTGCAACTAATATAGAAGTTGTTAGTATCATCATGTCTTGCCCTTAGCCCCGCCCCTAGCCCCGCCCCCTCACTACACCTCTAGCTCATTTTAATGAGTACCTGCACTTATTTTTTCCCATTTAAAGCACTGATAAGGCCCACTACATTTGTCCTTCTTTCTTGATTACTTCTTTGCACTTATGCTCCCAAAAGGTATTCTATGCCCATTCTTGTGTTGTGCAGTTCGCCACACTTTGAAAAAATGTTCCTCTTTCGCTGCGGAACCAAGACATGTATCTGCTTCTTTATAAGGGCGTAAAACTTTCCTCTTCCCAAACAACTTTACTCGCTCCCTGTTTGTCAACACCCTAGGGTCAGCGACAGGAAGCCTTTGTGGCAGTCAAGTCCATAAGAAAATGTTACAACACGACAACTCTTTGATTTACAGGAGCCATGCGCGCTGCCTCCATTTGGAACAATTTAAATAGCAGCCCTGTTTTCTGTTCACGTAAAATTCAGACACAGGTATGTAGAGTGCTCTAAATTTTAAGGAGTCAAGTGTGTAGGGCTGCTGTTTGAAAATAAAAATGACTTTAAAAATATGTGTAACGCCATGCGTGAAACAAGCGAAACCTTGTTCTGTGCATTACCAATGGCGGATTATATGCTGTATTTGCCTCTGCAGGTGTACATTCCCTGTCCCACTAAAGACTTATGTCTGTAGATGAAACTGTGGGGACACACAGGACCTGCCAGCAGCATTCCTCCCTTTATCCAAGGTGTGAACAAGGCCAGGCTGTTCTTTGCTGCAGCAACACCATGTTCCTTCCTCCTCAAGTGTTCTAGTATGGTCCTTCCTTCGCATCATAGCGGTGATGGAGCAAGGACTCACAAATGAGACTTGATCGGAGGCAATCTTCTCACAGTATTAATTTATTAACCTTTGTATTGTTCATACTAACTATTGCATACACGAATACAAGTAGAAAGGAAGCTTGCCTATGTGTTATAACTAATAAATAACGCTTGTCTATTCTAAAATGGCCGCTAAAGCGCGGAAAAACTATTGCGCATGTGTCAACCATATCACGTGGTGTGACGTCTTTCTTTGCTTGGACGGAAACCCTTGCTTCTGCGCAGTGTGTATTAAAATGGCTGCTTAATGTTTTCATGTGCTACCGCTTGCTCATATGTTGCAATTAAACTGTGGTATCCTAACGCTATTAATGCGGGATAGAATTTATAAGTAAATGGGAATAGAGTAGAAAGAGTGGGTATACAGTGAAACAATTTATTTGTGATTTTAATATTTTCTTCTTTGACTTTTTATTAGTTCGTAAAATGGGCCTGGGGTTGTTGAACTGAAACTCGAGAGACAATGGTTCTGCGCATGCGTCCTACACGACTGCCCAGAGAAAAGGATGAAGTCAACCTGGACGTCGTCCAAGGCCATGACCTGATGGCCAACACTGTTGTACCCACGATGTCCCTACCGAAACGAAACAATTTATATGAACAATGTATTAAACTTGTCGTGAGACGGGTGGGAAATAAAGCAAATGTATTAATTGTGATGGGCGGTATTTTTAAACAATGGGCTTAAAGAAATTGAATTAAATCGATATGGTGTGAGGATCAACCCCCTGTCCCCGTCCAATCAGAAGTAGTGGGCCCATATTTTTGCAACATTAAGGGGAGGTACATGGGCGTAGAAGGGTATAATAGATATAGTATTAGCTAATTAGTTAGAGTTAGAGGCATAAGCTCCAGACGTACAAGCTGATCGATTGCCAACTGAATCGCTGTCCAGAGAGGTCCTGAGGAGGGGGCTGCGGAGTCCATTAGAAGGAAGGCACGGGAGAATCGAGGAGAAGCGGAGTATCAGAGAGGGGAACGACGCAGGCGTCATTGATAGAGAGGTCACCTGTCCTGTCCTGAACCTGGAGGAGGTCTTTGCTCTTCATCCTTCTTGGGTCCTATCTTTTCCAACTTCTTGGCCAAGGGGTTTGGTTCTCGCACTTTTAGGTAAGTATAAATGCAAATCTTAGTTGCGCTGCTGTCTCTATCTTCTTCTTTCTGAGGAACCGTCATTGATCGATAAATTGATTATGCTTCATCCTTGATATACGATTAAGTATCATGTGGTTCTGTATTTTACTCTGCTAAATCTTTTGATAAACATTTTAAAACTTTCTGATTCAGTGATTATTTCAGGATTATGAATTGCATTGAATGTCACTCATTTTAAACTTCCCAATTAGCAAAGGATCCATTGGTAAGTCATTACTCTTCAATCAGAAAAATAATTGGTAGCAGGGATTTTGATAAAGAGTACAACTGACCCACCAGCGGAAATTGCTAGCGTAGTATGAATGTATGGGCCCAAGTGAGTATTCGGTGTATGAATGCTTGTTGCTAGTAACCCGCTGGATCAGCGGCAAAAACAATATTTTGCAGTTTGGCTGCAAGCTTTTCCTCCAGAAATAATTGCATTCCAGTTGAATCCCAGCCATGAACGTCTCCTGCTGTTAGGTCGGTGTGCCAGCTTTGCCACACATTGTTCTTGGCCTTTCCTCACTGCTGGGACCAGGCAACACCCGGGACGTGAGGGCACGAGGTTAAAAACAGCTGTTCCCGGATGTGTTTTGTCCTTGTTAAGCACTCTGACAAGTTGTACTTTGTAATCGTTTGCTCTGATTTTCAGGGAGCAACAGGTGCCCGGAGAATCTTTGAGTAGGTTCTTCACGCAAACTTTGCAAAGAAAATTGTGCAGGTTTATACAATCCGCACCCTAAGTACTGTAATTGGAAAAAGGGTACCCTGGAACCCATAAATTGGGGGTTAAGGTGTGGCAATAAAAAGGGGATGGAGTCACGAGGGGCGGAGCCATGAAAAAAAAGCAGTCTTACAGTCAATTTATACATTTATTTTTTTTAAACTCTGCCACAAAGAAATTGGCAACAAGGAGAAATGTGACAGTAAATGTGTTCTGGCGTATTTGGTTGTAAAATCTACATGTTAAAATATCTTATGGGGGTAAAGCACGTGCTGCAGAAAGCTTTGCGTGCCCAGTAAATCTCAGGGAATAATAATAATCATAATGGTACGATAACTCTGGTGATTAATGCACTTGCTGGAGAGATCTGTGTTTGACTTGTGAAGTCACAGTTCTGACTCATAAAGTAGCATAAAGAGTTAACGTGTCTCATACAAAGCACATTGTGTAAATTGCTGATGACAGATTTTTATTTTATGTAGCTGGATAAGTGGGTTACTGCTTTTGACACAGATATCCTTTTAAAAATTGCAATCCAAAAATTGCAATCCTTCTTATATAGCACAGTGAGCTATGAACTGGCAACAAGGCTCTGCTTCAAATCTGCAACACATGGGTTTAGAACCTTATTGCTTTTTTCTCATTCTGATATCATAAGGGTGCTAATGCACTGGTACTAAGTAATCACTTTCAGTAAAGAAGATGTGTGACTCCTACACCCAGAAACTCTCAATGTCTTATGTAACATCCTATACACACTTGATCCATCGTTAATGTATCATATGTGCCTGTAATATAAAGTGCTCAGACACACTACATTGGGATGAGTAGCGCTATACAAGAATTACATTAAAAAAAATAGTAAGTGCTATTTAAATTGTTGTTCTTGTAAATACTCGTACAGATTGATACACCTGCTATTCCTACAGTGCATGCATTTCTCTTATATACAGGAGTTGAACAAAGTCAAAAACCTTCCTCCAGATACCAGTTTTTCTTAGGTACTTGTGAAGTGGTATCAAGCTGTGTGCCTTTGTTTCCCCTCCATTGCATTGGAGTCTAGGCTTTAGACCCTGATAGTTCCCAGCCATGGTTATATTCAAACAAAAGTTGGGATGATGGCCCCTAAAATTCGACCTTTATTTTGGGTCCAGTTGGAATCTAAAATAAGAAAACTCCCTCGCCTCCTGCAGGTTGCTGCTCCGAACAGAAAGCAGACAACATGTGGGCAGTGCTGAATTGTTTCCGAGTGTTGGTAAAGTACACTAGGACTAATTTAGCATATTAACATGTGGCCGGTGCATCCCAGATCCAGCTCAATAGTAGCTGCTGGATCTGGGAGACGGGTTGGTCCCACATCATTCCAGTACTGCATACTCTTCTTTTACAAACTCTCAACTCGGACCCCGAGCAGAAGGGAGAGAACTGTACTCTCTGGAAAGGATGGGTGGGGGAAGGAACCCCAGTGAGAACAGTACATGAGGTGATGACATAGCAGCAGGAAGGCCAGCATGTGACGTTATTATGTTTCAGCAGGGACTTTCACTGCCCCACTATAAGCCAAGATGCAAGATAGTGGCCCTCACTCCTCCGTCCGTGGCTGACATCAAGGCTGCCATAGTTCTCCTAAGGGAGCGGGGCAGGCTCCCACCAGTGCTGCTGGGACCCTCCTTGACAAATGAGATAGCAGGTCGGCCGGAAGGGCGATGTCAGTGGGGTGCTTGCTTGTGGCTCCATACCATGTCATGGGACGAGAGGAGGGAATGAACCAGCTTGTTTTGCCCTCTAGAGCACGGGGGGGCACCGATCACCATATGATAAGAGAAGTTAATAGACCCCCATTGCATGGGCATGAGCTTGGGGCAGGAAAAAAGAAGGGCGTCACCCCATGATGCTGGGAGACCGCATTCCTATCAACAGACAGGAGACAGCCAAGGAAGAAGAGAGACGAGGAATCAGGCAAGAACTCTTGAGGACTGTGAAGGAAAAAGTCCATAAAGCAGACAAATGGCATGGAGAGGGCAGAAGGAGGGCAAGTCAAGATGCAGTCAATGTTAATGAACGAAAGCAAGTGTAAAGGTGTACAGAAAGGGATGGCACCCCAATGGTGGGTGGCACAATGGATGCAGGACCTCATAGCAGTATAGACATAATGGGGTACAGAAGGAATGGAAGGGCGAAAGCAAAGAGCAGAGGGGGGCACTGGACCGCTACGTTGTCAGGGACAAGTGGGGAGAGTGCAAGGGGTACCCCCCAGGGCGAGGGATGCCAGCTTCTGGTCCAGAATCCTGATCCGGTGAGGCAGAGTGGCACAGGTTCGCACCTCCTCCACTGGGGACAAAGGTTGTTGACAAGGGGCAGTCGAATTGGAGAGAGGAGAGAGGGCAGAGAATGCAAGGACATTCCCTGCCTCAAGAAGGGACTAGGTGCAAGAAAGATACATGAGGGACACAGGAAAATTGCAATCAGACTGTGCCAACACAGTGGTTGAGCACAGAGCGTCTCTCAAGTAGACACTGGTGTTAGTCTACAGGATGGTTATGGGACCCGGGAAAGGGAACAAAGAGTCCAGTAGTAAAGGGACAGTGACAAAGCAAAGGAGAGGATGCATGGGAAGGGAGGAGGATGAAGATGGAGATACAGAAGAGGAGGAATCAGAGTAGGGGTGTAACTTAGTCAAAAATGTTAGGGGGTGTGAGTCTGATATTTCCCAACAAGCAAAGGAATCTACCCAACTAAAAAGAATCAAGGACTGGAAAATGGGCTGGAAAATGGACAGGGTTAGGGGCTTTCATTTTCAGATATTTGGAAAAGTAAGGCCAGTTGTCGTAAGGCCTCAGCGAGCTAGTCTGGACTATGCTGTCCACTCTAGTCAGGTTCCTCTTCACTACAATGTAGAACAGGGAGGCCAAGGAAAGCAGGCTAGCATAGGTTCATATATAGCATCAGTGGACCAGGCTTGGGCAGGGCAGCGAGCGTAGGCCTTTTAGTAGTCCAGGCCCAGCAGCAGATCATGCTTAGAAGAAGAGTGGAATCAGGTGCGTCAGGCTAGGTGAAAGCTGCAAAATAGTTAAAAAACCTGTAGAAAATGTAGCAGCGTGGAATGACATAGACACCTAAGAATCCAGGAAAGGAAAACTTAAAGCTACCTGGACCATAAACTGCTTGTACACTGTGGTGATCTACAGAGCAAGGAACCAGTGATCAGCGTCATTCTTTCCTCCTTTTAATTGAAAATATGAAAATAGAAATGCTATTACAAATTTAAAGATATGAAGGCTATAGCCGTGGATTCATGTGCTGAAGGATCAGGGGCGGCTCCTCCATGTGGGCGGAGGAGCATCGCCCCATTGTTCGAGAAGCAGAAACATAAAATGGTATTACAAATACCATTTTATGTTTCTGCTTCTCGCAGTGCGAGAAAGCAGAAGGGTTTGGTTGTGGGCGGGCGGTCCTGCTCTAGGGCAGCGGAGGAGTGGCTTGCCCACTCTGAGGGCGCTGACTGTTTGGTCGGCCCCAGGGCTGACCAAACCAGTCATACGCACTCTGCCTTTTCTCCATGTAGGCTGAATGCAGCCTACATGGAGAAAATGGCCTCCCCATGGACGCCTGTGTGGTCGGCGTCCCAACCAATCACAACACTGCCATTGCAGTGTTGTGATTGGCTTAGGGGAGGGGAGGGAGGCTGCCTGCTTCCTGTGAGGAGCAGAGAAGAGACGACGCGGGACCGGTCCGGCAAAGGTAAGTTAACTTTAAAAAAAAAAAAATTAAACCTTCCCCTGTGCGGCCCCGTCCCCACGCACCCCCCACCCGCGAGTCATGCCGGCCGCGACTGCGAAGGATATTGCAATTTGTTTTGTCCTACTGGGATGTACAATTGTCAATTGTTCGGCTTCAAATGGTTGTCAAGTTTTGAGTTACCTTTCCTAGTTATGTGGCTTTGATGCCATTTTAAAGTGTCTGTGGATGTTGTAGGATTAATCTAACTTTTTCACAAGGGATATGTAGATTAATGATAGGTTATTATTTGTCTTTAAAGAATGTACCACTGATGGAACGAGCACTTCGATAACAGTATTACTTTGACCTGTATTGAGCACATGATGGTTAAAGGAATTGTGTCTGATATTTACTGTTGTTATAGAGTGATGTATGCAAAAGAACAATTGATGGACAGAATGCTGAACAATGTCATGCATTCACCCCAGTATAGAGATCTGGGCCTAAATCCATGGTTTTTTGGCTTCCCATGCCATTTCAGTTTAGACCCAGCCATATGCAAATCAGTCTTGGCCCTGTTCCTGACGTGGGACCTGGGCTCACTGTGCCACTGGATTCAAGCTAGCCTGGCTGATGAGGGGTGAAATCCCAAAACTGGTCCTAGGATGCTTGTTTCCAGTCCAGGGAGGACCTGGCTTGGCAGTTCGGGCTAGACTGTTCCCATGAGGAACGGGGTCAAGACTGATTTCCATATGACTGGGTCTCAACTGGGGTGGCGTGGTGAGCAAAAGAACGATGGATTTAACACAGATCTCTTGACTGGGGGTGAATGTTTTGATTTGTTCTGCATTCTGTCCATCATTTTTGTGTCTTTTATAGAGTGATGTGTCAATATGGCTTCTGCTGGAGGGACTACTGATATACAAAAGTCTGAACCATCTGGACGGGTGCCTCCTCACCCACTGGCATGTGATGGGATGCCTGGCTTCACCCTGGGGGTGCCCAGGAGTGGACATTTCACAGGGAAAAGCCAGGAAGGGTTCCACAGCGGTATGCGTACAGCGCCAGGACACCTCTTTGGGGGTATAAGTGCGCTTTACAAGTACAAATTTCATTTCAATTTCATGGAACACCATGATGTGATGACTAGAAGGGGGATAATCCTACAAAGGGTATATGAACCAGGCTAAGACAGGAAAAAGATGGAGAAACCGAGTCCAAGTTCACACCTCACCACCACTTCCTGTACCGCAGATATTGAGGGGCCTTTAGGTAGACAAAAGAAAACGAGCAGCAAGTTGGGGCAAATGTTAAACAAGGATATCTGTAACAAAAGCATTAGCCCACTAAGTTATCTCAATTAGACTACAACTGTGAGATCTAACATTACATGTAATGCTCTGGTGCAGCTACATTAACCATTTAAGCTATTTTAAGGGGATTACAACTGTGACCATTGGTCTGGCCTGTATCTTCATGCCGAGACAAATGAAAAAACAGGAAAATCATCAAAATCCAGCATTTTCCCTTTTGAAATGTATCCATAAAGCAGCATCTACAAGATTACATGTCAGTAGTATTTTAGAGCTGCCTAGACTATTCCTTAATATTTTCAATGTGAATAGACCCAAAATTGCATTGTTAAGGAACAAGAATACAGAGAGTTTTACACAAACTGCTATTTAAGTACCAACTCTAGTCCCTTCCATAACCTCAGAATACAGAGAAATTTTAAGTTTTTTCTCAGAGAAGGGTAACATCTCTTCCTGTAGGTCTTCAAAGAAGATAAAGACACCCACTGGATGCCCACAGTCATGGTTAGAACCCACAACCGGATGCATCCCAGTGGCACAGACAGGCACACAACTGTGGGTGTTATTAATGCTTCTGATACATGGGAAGGGTAGCTTTAGTACAAACATCCATCACTCAAGCAATTGGTACAGCACACCATCAGCAGCGCAAGTGTCACTCACAGAACAGGCACAGGCAAGCATTAGCTGAACCAATAGACCATGTTCATTGGTGTACAAGCTTCCCTTCTTCACTGAAGAAGCACCCCATAGCATCCCTCAAAACAGCAGTGACTGCTGGGCATTAGCAGTGCAGGCTTCCATTCCTTATAAAGCAGGTACAGCATGGGCAGAAGTGCACGCTCCCCACATTCACGGAACAGGTAAAGCATGGTAACAGCAGTGAAAGCTTCCTTCACTGACATTATAGCAGTAGAACAAGCTTCCTACTGTAACAGAACAGGTAGGGCGCAGGAAGTATCTGTGAAGACTCCTCTCTCAAATATTAAGTGCAGAACACCCTGCAGCAGCAGTGCAAACACACTTTTCTAATTGATGCTTACGTTTCAGAATGTTTGGGTGGAGTGGTAAGTTCATGGATGGTTGAGCAAGCAAAATGGTCAACTATGGATGGTTGAGGATCAACATCTGTTATGTTAGTACCAAGATGCCCAAAGAGGTGAACATGTGTTTACAAATTCATGTCATGTTATGTTATGTGTGGAAGGGTGAATAACTGTATTGTTGCATGAGTAAAAGATGGTGGTGTGAGTTGGCCGACAATTGGGTAAGTAAGAGCCTGATTGGTTTGTGAATTTATGTTCTGGTGAATGCTGAATTTGTGTGTGCAGATGAACAGGGCCGGACTGGCTACTCGGCGTTTTGGAATGCTGCCGAGCTGGGGGCTGATGTCACTGCCGTGGGGGCTAATTTCGTTCATGGAGACCTGTGTGTGCTACGAAATAAACAAAGCAAAACGAATTTCGTTCAGCACACGCAGGTCCCCATCAACGAAATCAGCCACCAGCTCGGCAGCATGCCAAAACGCCCGGTAGCCAGTCCGGCCCTGCAGATGGATGAGCAGAGGAATGGAGAATGTGGGACGAGAATATATGAGAGAGGAAACTGTCTGTGGATTGATGGTTATTTGTGCAGGAATGGGCAATGGTCGGTCTGTGTGTCCGGTTGGATTAAAGATCACTTTGTATGGTATATTTGTATGCCTGAAATGTGTGTATAGATCTGTGCACAGATGACTGGGATCTGTGTGTGTGTGTGCACATGTATGCCCAGATGGATGTGTATTTGGATGGATGTGTATAAATGACCTTGATGTTGCTGTGTTTGGAACCGCATCCCTTGTGCACATGCTGAATTGTAAAAAGGGGCTACTGACTCTGAAGGACATGTGCATCCACCTGCTGGAGAGCGAAGCATGTTAAATACCTCTGACAGGGAAGCACCATTACAGAATCTCATCAAGAATCCTGATACTGGACAGAAACTGTGTGTTGTCTTATGTGCATGTAGTAGTCATATCCCAGTAATAGGAGATTCTACAATGACAAAAGTTTTTCATATGACTGTGACTCGGTTGCTGCTGTCTGTAGGATAACCTCCAAACAAAAAGAAATGAGAGAGCTATCTCAGAATGATGTATAGCATGATGTTGACATGTATGTTCTAATTCTAATGTCATAAATGCAACTGTGACTCCAGCCATTGCATCAACCATGAACATTCATTATTTACAGTGCTTCAGAATGATACAGTATGAAGCTCTGCAAGAACTAATTGTTGGGATGCTAATGAAGTGTCAGTAAAGTGTAGCTGTTTACACTGCTACTGTCAGAGTAGAACCACCACAGACACTGGCCCTGTGACCCACTGTCACACTGCACAAATAGATTGATGTGAGGCCATGCCGAGTCTAAGGAGAGTAGGTGGTGCAGTGCTGGGGGCTTTGAAGACCCAATTTTAACCTTGTGAAAGTGAACGAAGCTTGATTTTGATAGGACCCAACAGCACCAGCTAAAATTACTGGCATGTAGATTCTATGCCTGATACTTCTTACATATTATAAGGGGATTCAGATATTTTATTTTCCTTTGGAGCTATCAATATTTTGACAGTTGTGTACCTTCTTTACACAATTCCCCTTAAAATCACAATTACAATTGGAACATATGTGGCCACTGCTCTGTGCTCTCTGCAAAGAGGCCAAAGACTGCACGTGCATGAAGGCACCTTTATGACCGATTGACAGGCACTGCGAGAAAATCACACTACCTTCAGACTCATCTTGAGTGTTCCCAGTCTTGCCTCATAATGAAACACTCACCCACAACCGGAACTCTCCCATACACCTAATGACGACTCAATCTCATGAAGGAGTCATAGGTTGTATGAAAAAACTATAGAAAGAAAACATATGGGGAAAAAACAAATACTGTTAGGGAAAGCAAGCTCAAGTTAAAATTAAATATAAGCAGGGCCTGCATCGCTGTTAAGGATTACATCAAGGCTTTCAGCAGGCATTGGAAGATTGAGCATTGTTTTTGTCTGTAAAGGACTTGAAATTAGGACTCAATAGGTACCCATTAAAAAAGCCATTTTTTAATTACTGCCACATCTGAGACTTGGCAGGACCCAATCCACTTAAACCCCGGCAAGCACCACACTGATGTCAAGTGAGTGACAGGCAGGGGCCCAATCAGATCTGTGCCCTCGCCCCTGCCTGATCATCACATACATCTTCATAGGTCGCTCCAACATCCCAGATCTGGCTCAAGCCAGTCTCGAGTTCGATGTCTGGCTGTGGCTTATCTCAAGTTCCTTTTGGACCCTCGAGCCCAAAATGAGCTTAGCTTTTATGTGGCTTCCTCTTCCCTCATGTTCTAACCTCAGGCGGCAAGAATTAAAGCCAAAGCAGTGATCTTTGATGGAAAATGAGCAAGAGAAAGATATACCATTTTAGTGGCTGAATTGCTTAATGTGAAACTAGAAAATGTGGGGTCAATCACGCTCCCCCGCTTGAACAAATTGTGTGATCCTAGGTAGATATATTTCATTGAGCCCTTTTTTTTCAATCTGACAAAGAGTACCTTCAAGTGCATGAGTTCAGAAAGTGCGCTGTACAAAAACGTATTGTGTGATTTACCAAACTATAATGTTGCTCCATGTATAATAAGAATCTAGGCCACATACAGGGTACACTTGACAACTGACTTGTCTCTGAGTTAACTAGTTTTCATGGCGAGGGGCATGAATGTTTACAAGTTCATGTTTTAAAACTATCACGTTTAATAAATAATCATATGTTCTGAGTTGAAATGCTCCGCATGTTAAAGAAATACACTTTTTAACACTTTGAAGCAACTTTATTATATTTTTACATGCTGTTTGATGCATTATTAGCATGCCAAAAATCTTCATGGATCGACTCATGCATGGGTTGTTAGAGCCAAACCAGATCCTTGGCTTAGTTCTGGCTCTTCTCGCTCTCTTAATTTGCTGTCTCGCCCATCTCTACCCAGTCTGCAGCAAAAGTGAATTGATGTGACTCTTGCTGCAGATGGCCGTTCCAGCTGTCACTGCTCTAAGACCCGACTGAGAAAATATTCGGGGGGTGTCCCACTGCATACACCCCCCTTGAAGCTACGCCCCTGGATCAGAGAGCCAGGGACCTATAGAGGAGGAAGTGAAGAGGAGACTGAGAGTTAGAAAAGCCGAAGGCAGGGCTAAAGCAGTATTAGAACATTGGAATGTTGAGAGCTCCATTGAAGACAATGGAGTGCTCCGGGCTTTTAATGGTCGGTAGAAGCCCGGAGCAGCAACATTCCAGTGTTTGTTCACAGATGTTGCTGGGATTTCAACTCCCTTAGGCTCCGTGAGGCCTTTGTTTTACAAATTAGAACATTCTGCCCACTCCCTTGTTAAAGGCCCTCGCCTTCGGCTCGTGCCTTTAATGCTGGAGCAGGCCTTTAAAGGCCGGTAGAGCCCACTACGTCGGGCTCTAAGGCTATATTAGCACATTGGAATGTTGGGAGCTCCATTGAAAACAATGGAGTAGCTCCGGGCTTATAATGGCTGGTATAAGCCCGGAGCTCCAACATTCCAATGTTTCTTTGTTCACAGCTGTGGCTGTGAACAAAGGCTTCAGGAAGCCTGAGGGGATTTCAATCCCCTCGCGCTCCCTGAAGCCTTTGTTTTATTTGTTAGAACATTCTGCCTTTTAGTGGCAGAATGTTCTAATAGCCTTATAGCCCTTCGTAGCTGGGCTATACCGGCTATTAAAGTCCCGCTCCCTTGTTAAAGTCCCTCGCCTTCAGCTCGGGCCTTTAACGCTGGAGCGGGCCTTTAATAGCCGGTATAGCCCGCTACGGCGGGATATAAGGCTATAGTAAGCAAAGCAGGGGAAGAGATATGACGGTCATCGTCAGGAACTGAGGTGGAGCAGGATGCAGCAGGGGTGCCAGTGTTAGTTCCAAGCGAAGTTGGACAGAGGCAAGTCAAGACAAGAGACATTTGTCTTGTGGGAGAGCAGAGTAGAGGGGCCAGGGACAAGAGGCCCTGGAGAGCGAGAGGTGGAGAAGTGTGCCCACTGACTGTGAGTATGGAGGAGGATGGTGGAATGCGTGGAACAAAGAAGGGTGGCAGAGTGAGTGAGAGAACAATGGAAGGATGGGGCAGAGGTAGAAGGCAAGTAGGGAGTCTGGAATTTGAGAGGTTCCGGAGACCACGGTGGGAGTCTTGGGACATGTTTCTGTAAAGGCGACAAGGACAGCTAAGGACAATGGAAGAGGTTGGAAAGAAAAAGAAAGATGTTTGCAAAGGGACTTTGGTAACAGTGAACATGCATGGACCAGAAGGATTGTGTTGGAATTTTAACCAAGGGCATGCTATCTCTACTGCTGTTTGTTCTGGAATGAATGAGCCTGTGTGGAGGCATCCAGTGTGACATGGGTCAAAGGGTTGGGGTAGAGGCAGAGGTGGCAGGCAAGGAATGTTTGGAAAGAGCAACAACGCCGGTTAAGGTGGATAGGATAAGAGGCTGGCTGGAGGAGTAAAAGGATAAGGGAGAAGCTGAGTTGCACAGGCGAGCAGGTAAAATTCTGTCATTCACAGTGCAAGACAGCCAATTGATAAAGAGAGCTGACCTATTGCCCTCATGCTGCATGATGTGGAGGGTGGAAGCAACATGAGAATGACACTTGAACAGACCAATGAATAAAGAGGGTTGACCAAAGACTTCTGTATCTATATATGTGCATAGTTTAATTATGAAAACATGAGGCTGCCAAGACAGCTAAAGCTGTATCTAGGCCAGACCTAATAAAACTTGTTTCAGGACTTGCTTCAAGAAATCTACCACTAAAGTAGGGGCAGCAGCCTTGTCTCGATTAAGCTTTTAATGAATAAGTGTTTAGGAGTAAACAGCATGCACAAATGCTGTGGATATACGAAAAAGCTTGTACTATGTTGAAACAAATTCATACGGTCTTACTAGGACTCTCAAACCTGGCACACTTTATGCCTTTTGTGCAGGGCCGGACTGGCCGTAGCAGGCACCGGGCGTTTCCCCGGTGGGCCGCTATGGTGGCGGGCGGTTTTGGGCCCCTGGGGGCCGTTTTTGTTACCGGGGGTCGGTAATATCGGCCCCCTGTAACAAAATTGGCCGAAACCGGCCCTCGAAAACAGCTCGGCTGCACCCCCCCTACCCCCGGGGGGGGGGGGGGAGGGGCCGAGCAGTTTGCCAGGGCCGGTTTCGGTTCCCAGTCCGGCCCTGGTCTGTCATTAAGACAATACAAGACCTTAGCTACAGGGAAGACCCAGTCTTCTTTGTAAATAAGCCACCAGGGCCCTCATTATTGAACATTTAGCGCTTGCTGAGTCTAGTGCTAAATGGTCATGCCAGGTGAAAATTCCAGGGAACTAGAAATTGTACTTTGAGTTGGCAGGCGGCATAATGGTCTGACTGGACTGCTTCAGTCAGCGACCTATGTCCACAATGGCCTGAGAACTGAGATCATTATCACAAGGATTTGATGAGGGCAGCAGTGGTGGTAGAGTTTGAGCAGGGCAAGTGGGGGTGGGATCAAAGGCAAAGGTAAAAAGAGCAAAATGTCCAATTAGTAATGAGTAGCCTTTCACCTACAGAAACTGCTTATGCAATTTTTTGGACTGGAAATATGCACCTAACTGATGGTTATATGTGTTTATTTGAATCCTAACGCATAAAGGTCGATATTCAATTTCAGAATGCATGAAAGTTTAATTATGCAAGTGAAAACTGCAAAATTTCATTATTTTGCACTATGCAAAACTCCTAGGGGCTTATTTACAAGCCCCTTGCGCCGCCAGTGCGTCACATTTTGCAAAGCACCGGTGGCGCTTTTTGCTGGCCCATATTTAAAAGGACACGAAAAGCAACCCTGCGTGGCATTTCCTGTCCTTGTAAATATGGCCCCTTTACACGCAGAAATTTGCGTGAAAGAGGCATTCCATGGGTGTTGCTGTGGATGTTCGCACGCAACACCAAGGCACCTTCCTACACAAAACAATCCATTGACGCATTTTCCTCATTCTATGTGTGCTGCAGATATGGAAAGAGGAAAAAAACGAGGAGGAATTAAGATATTTCTCCTCATTACGCTTGCTCTGGGGAGGCGTAAGGTTTTGGCACTGTCCCAGGTTTAGGTGATTTTGTAAATCTGGGGCAGCGTCAAAATCCATGGTGTTTTGTTTGGGAACACCCACCACAATGTCCGTGGAATGCCTCCTTGATGCAGAGTAAGGCAAGACAGCGCTTTGCGCTGCCTTGCCTTACTCCATATTTAGGAGGCCATGCAAAGCCATGCAGGGTGGCTTTGCGTCACCTCATATATATGATTGAGAGGCCTGCATCACCGGAGCATCAAAAAAAGTGGCGTTCCGGTGGCACAGGCCTGAAGTAAATAAGCCCCTAAATTTTCATCAAATCAAATTATGGGATTATAAAACATCATATAACCCTACCATCCTCGCACTAACTCATTACATAAATATTGATTCAGCCCCTCTGACTTAATGTGATCTGGAGGTGACAGAACAAACTAGTTACATAAACAACAGTGAACCATTGTAAATGAATGCAAAATGACGTGTAAGCAAAAGGTCCTTGAAAAATTGTAACAAAGCTAGAGGCTCTCTTTGAGAATAGTGTCATTCAGAAATATATAGATCCACATCTTATTGCACGTAGTGTCAAGCAGAAATACAAACAGAGAATAAACATGATGATATGACATCTATTTTAGGCAAGATGGTGTTGAGGCCTAACTGAGGCCTAGTTAGCATAGCCTAAAACACACTTAAACAGACAGTAGTAAATGTGTTTTAAATGCAATAGTTCCATGTCAGTATACATGTGTGAATTCATGTGTAGATTAATCACTCTGTACGCTATTAATACTGTGCATTTTGATTTAAAGTCACAAAAGCTCTAATACTATAACAATGGAAGACAGGTCTTTGTGCAAAAAAGTATGTCTTATAGAGGCTGGCGCAAAGTAGGAGAAATGCTTTTATTTCTCTAAACTTTTCAAACTTTGCATATGTGTTGCATTATACAGCACACATACAAACTAGGAAAAGTTTTAAAGTTACTCTAAACATAGGGCCTGATTACAACTCTGGCTTTCCTCCAGCAGCGCCATCCGCTGAAGGACCGCCAAAGCTGTGGTGCCCCCGCCCGCCTGATTAGGAGGCTGTGGGCTGTTAGGCTCATAGGAGAGCCTACCATGCACCTAGTCGCCACGACAGCGCCTGCAGCAAGTTCCTGCACAGGATGGCATGCATGCCACACTGTGCAGGAACAGGGGGTGCATATGTTGTGCCCCTTGCATGCACCCCCAGTCCCAGGAGCTGCAGGGGCCCCAATAAGGGCCCACTTAGTTGCCTCTCTGCCACCCTTTCCACGGTGGACTCACCGCCATGTAATGTGCGATGGACAGGCAACTCGTAATATGCTCGGCAGTGCCTCAGTGGCCCTCCCTGCATATTGCTGCCTCTGTCAGCAGCACCACTGCCTCACCGGATCCTTGATGCCAGTGGAGTCGGCGGTCTTGTGCCGGTCCAACTGCCACACTCATAATACTGCGGATGGACCCCCAGTGCGGCTGTGGTTGGACCGCCACCACGAGTACGGCGGTCCTGTGAACCACTGTACTCTTAATCAGGCCCTAAGTGTTTTCCACGGGAGTGGTGCTCTTGCAGTGAAAAACCGATGCTAGACTCACACAAGCACCTTTGAACTAAGGCGCAATGGTATGTGAATGGCACTAGGCAACCTTATTATACAGCAATGTGAGAAAAGAGCAGTAGGCAATATCCCCGTAGATATGGTGCTGTCCTGGTATCTCTCTTTCATGCAACACAGTTTTGTTTGCTGCACTCCTTTGTGCGTAAAATGTTTACATTTTCCCCTTTGGGTCAGTCACATAGGGCAGTACTTAGTATTTAAATGCTATTGGAAAAAGTAGTTTGGAATTTCTCCACAATTGAATTTTTGCTTTTTAATTAGGATAGCTAGTTGTATGTCTTTTTTGACATTTCATTCTAAGTTTATCCTCTTTTCTTTTTTACTCATTTTATCTATATTTATCCCTATTTATTTTGGGGCTTATTTACAAGCCCCTTGCGCCGCCGGTGCGTCACTTTTAATATGGGAAAAAGTGACGTACCAGTGGCGCCAGGGGCTTGTAAATAAGCCCCTTTGTGTTTAGTGTAAAAATGAAGCTGTACGAGTATATTTCCTCACTTATTTAATGCTCATGCTAATGAGTTTCAGCTATATATTATACAATACACTAGTCTACAGACATTAGCATCGTAGAATAGCTTAAATAGCTGCACATCTGCAGCTATTTAAGCTCCATTTGGAAACCTTTTCCTCTTTGTTTTGAATTTACCCACCTGTCAATCTACTGGCCTGGCGCCCATGATTGATAATAGTGACAACCATCCAACGGAAGACCTATTTTTCATTTGTTACCTCTTTGAAAATTGATACAAAAAAAATCAGCAGGATTCTTTCTATATTTATTTGTAAAAATCAGTAAAAAAAGAAAACTGAAGACTAAGGGGCTAATTTACATCCCCTTGCGCCACCGGTGCGCCAGTTTTATTTGGGAAAAAGTGACGTACAGGTGGCGCAAGAGGCTTGTAATTAAGCCCCTAACTGTCTAAATAACTTTGGGCTAGTATGCTTGGGCACAATTAAGAGACTGCTAAGTCTTTGAGGTCTGCTGTCTAGGCTAGTTTATTTGGATTCAAAGGACATATTCACAAAGGCCTGTAAGAGCATATAAAAAGGATATCATAGTAGAACTACTAGACATACATTTGCATGCCATCGAGAATTGGCCCCAAAACCTCTAAAATGGGAATACAATTGGAATATTCTGGTCATCTTCATATACAATTAGTACACATAGGGAGGACTGTACCTTTTTTGCACATTTACTAACAGTGAGTTGGATGTTTTGGGGCCAATTCACAAATGATTTTAAAAGTATGTTAGAGTACTTCTGTAGTATTACTTCTCGCACTCAATAATGCTTTTGTGAACCAGCCCCTAAAAGTCCCACACAAATGCTCCCCAGTGGTAGAATAAAATCTCCAAAATGTTCCTGTTTAGAGAGTTTATAATCTAGAAAGTGAGAAGAGAAAAATGGGACTTGTGATGCTGGGATGACATGCCAGAAGCAGGAAATGCGCATATGTAGAGAATCTTATAATTCGTGATATATAGCAATTTAAAACTATATTTAGGTGCAACTGACTCAAAAAACTACTGCATCGAAGTTTCAATTGTGTTGTACGCCAGCTCGATGATTAGGTGTTGCATACAATCTGGAATAACTATTTAAAAGAGTAAAAACAAACCTATATTCTCCCTTCCACTTCAACAATCCTGTCATAAAGTCATTTATTTGTGCTATTTTCCATTTAGCATGGTGTGCCGCAGTTACTGGACTGCACCTTTTCGTTTAACACCCCTCTGGTTTAATGTATAGGATGTTTCAGCTTTCCACTCCCATGCTGCCATTTTCAATGCCCCATTCCCCTGTACTGCAATGTATAGGATGTTGAGCCCTGGCCAGAATCTATGCACTTCGACCTTCAGGTTGGGGTTGTGAAGATGCTGCCTCTGTGGGATCCTCAGCAGAAGGTGAATTGTAGTCCTATCCCAGCTGGTTAGCCATACAGTTAAGTGTCCTGAGGAGGAGAAGTATCACTCAGCACACACCGGAGGCACCCTGGGTAGCTTTGCTGCATCTTCTACATGTCTCTGCGTTCTTTTGATGCCGGCAAGATGGTTCAGTGAGTTAAACTCTCCCCTACTGATCACCCAGAAAGCATTTTATGTCCTACAAGGGGTATGGAAAAAGCATTATACAAATACATATGCAATGCAATGAAATACAATGCCTAAAATAATAACATGACCACACCTAGGGTTGGGCGGAAAATCCAAGTGAAAAAAGGAGGAAGTCTGGCTTTTTTTAAAGTTAACAGTGTAACGAAATTTGGGTGAGAATCCAGTCCACATCTGGATGTCAGAAAAGGGCAGATTGGGCATTAAATTTCATGTAAAACCAGTAGGGTTACAAGAAACCTAATCCCAAATAACTCCCCACACATCCCCCCATTGGACTGGAGACTAACATAGGTGGCTGCATTTGAAAAGACACATTAGAAGCCTCTGTCCTGTAACTATCTTTGCCCTGACCCTGGCATGGGGCCGGGCAATGGTAATGACAGAACAGAGAACCACAACCACCCCGCTTGAGGACTGAGGCATGAGGGTGCATTCCACCTACATTTCTGTGTCCCTCTTTCCTTCAAGTGACAGGAGGCAGATGTGAGTCCAGTGGAAAATTTAAATTGCCCCCTGGATTCGCATCCGGAACTTTGCCGATTGAAAAAAATCACCTAGCCGTAGTCAGAATATTTTAGTTTAATCCCCATCTCCCCAGCTTTCTTTCTGTTCCACCCTGCCTGTCCCTGCTGCTCCTTCGGGTGTCTCTACTTCATCCTTAACATGTCAACTCATTTGTTGTGCTATGAAGCCCTTCCGTGCCCTCTTTGAGCTTCCTCGTGCTCTAAAGCCCCCTTTTTATGCTGTTCAAAGTTAACATGGACTCTCTAAGACATAGAATGCTGGGTGATTTTAAAATGTTTTTTTACTATCAGAACATGTGGATTTGTAAAGTGCTCTTTCACCCTTGGGTCTCATGACACTGAATAGCAGACTTTTTATTGTTATCCAACCGAAGGGTTCTCATTTTATCAACCTCAGAAGGATCACCCTCCAGGATTTCAACTTGTCATCATGAGGTCAAGCAAAAACTCCTGGAGTGGAGTCATTAGTCTGCTGAGCCACCAGACCTGGCTGTGTTTTGCATTTTCCAGTTCTTTGTAAAATATGTTCTTTATCCCTTTTTTGCCTGGGAGAGTAGTGCTCTATAAAAATGCAAAATAAATAAAGCAATAAAAAGGTAGTATGGTTGTTTCATTTTTTGGTTTCGCCTGCACAGCGCTTGCGCTGTGCTTGTGAAATCTATTGTTTTTAATATAAATCTTAAAAGGGGCTTACATCCCGTCCCCTTGCTTTCCTGGCTTTTGATTGGTTTCTGTGCTTGCCACTTAATTTTCTTTCATTTCTATTGGCTGCAGCATATTTTCCTGCATTTATCAATGCTTGTTTGTAAATTGCTTTTTATTCACTTTCCATGATGTATACAACATTAATGAAAGAATAGAATTTCCTCCTGAAGGAAGTGACCCGATTTGGGCCACCCGGGTCACTCGCGACCACCTCTCAGCCTTCCATACAAATGAAGAGTCGGTCAGACAGTAGAGAATCCAAACAAAGCATAGATTTATTCAGGTACACTATAGCGGAGTCCCATCTGCCCAGTCGCTTGGGGTGCTGCAGAGAGGACTGACATCAGAACACAGGGTTATGCATTTTGTATGATTCAGGACCAGTAAAATACGCCCAGGCTGGAAATTTCCAGTTGGGTCCAGCTACACAATGAAGGTACAGAGGAAGAAGTTTCGATCCTGAGACTGAGCACACACTATTTGTGTGCCAAGCTCACTTTGCCTGCGCCCATAGCCGGGCTGGTGGGAGCAGGCTTCTATCTAGTGGGAAAGGTATGCAGTAGCGAAAACAGTGTATTCATTAGTACAGCGAGGCCCAACCTTGAGGGGAAGAGAAAATTCAGCACAGCTTCTTCTAGCAGAGTCAGAGAACAGTTAATTGCGATCATGGCCCAAAATGGCGGCTGAAAATGGAATGGTGCTGCAAACGCTAACTTAAGCAAGGCAACATATAGTAACACAACACAGGCATTTTTATTAAATTCCAACACTCCCCCATACCTGAAGCACTGAGGCCTCTAAGGGGAAATAGACATGAGTTATTCTAATTAATCCTTAACCATGAGTTATCCCCCAAATTGTTGAAATTATCCATCACCTCTGGAAGTGCCTCTAAGCCCTAAGAACTTTGTTGATTTACACCTAAACGTTTTGCGTCAGCCTACCTTATACTGTGCATAATTTCTCACTGATCAGTTTAACATGCATTTTTTAATTTAACGTGAGTGCGTTAGTTTATATGAAAGTGAAAGATCAACAAAATATTTTCAGGATACTTTGTTTTGTTTTAGCCACGCCTTTGACCCCTGCCCCTACATTCCCTGACCCCGCCCCTATTGCGCTCAGATCACAGTTCCTAAATACTTTTTTAATGCACTTTGACCACTGGGAGAGAGAGTGAATGAAATCAGGATACAGACAGCAGAGAAAATCGGCCTCTGACAAAAGCAAGACAACTAGATAAAAAACAACAGGAACATAGCTGGGGAATCAAGACAGAGGTAAACTGCTGGAGGAAGAAGGCCAGAGGCAAACATCTTGGGAAAGGAAGACAAAGGCAGGCCGCTTGGGAGAGCAGACAGAGGCAGACATCCGGGGAAAGAAGGGCAGAGGCAGGCAGCTGATGAAAGCAAGATTGAGACAGTCAGCGAACAGTGCAGGCACTAGAGTCTAGTCACCCAGCATATATTATTAGCACATATTGTGAGATTACAGATACCGTGACACAATACAACCGTCTGTTCTGAACTTTCCTGCCTGTTCTCAATATGACCCATTTTAAACAGTACAAGACACAACGAAAAGCAATGCAGCCTGACTAGTCTGACTCTTGTCCACGAGTCTCCCGGGTCCTCAACTGGTTCACACAGTGCAACAGCTCCATGGGACCAAACAGGTGGTAGCAAGTGCTGGGGACAGCACATAACATAAAATACATAACATAACATATGATGTTAAAGCACAAATAGTGTGGTTTTCACTGCACACAATTGAGAAAGTGAAGGGAAACCACGCCATTTCATAACTATTAATATGTCTTTTATAACCTATTGTATTCCCAAAGTCTGCTGAGGTCCAGCTCCATCATCTAATGAGGCAGTGCTCTCAGAGGGGCAGATTTACAAGAAAATGACACATCTGTACAGATGGGTCAGTTTCACTGCGCCTCCATGCGAAACCCTTGTGCCACCATGGATGCGCCGTATTTACAATATGGCGCACCATGGCGCAAGGATTGACAGATGCGTCAGAAATTCTGATGCATCTGTTGGCGCAAAAGTCACGCATTGCTGAAGTCGTGTCGCAAGCATGACGCAACTCCAGCAATGCATGGGGAGGCCTATTCCCAAGATACTGCGTCACTCCTTACGCCTGCTCCAAGCAGGCGTATGGTTTTGAAGCAGTGGCGTCCTAGAAGTGACGCAGTGAAATCTTGTAGATTTCACTGCGTCACTTCTACAAGGCTTTCCTGCGTGGGAATGCCCACCCTGCATACATTATACCTGACGCAGGTATAATGTGGAGCAGGGCTTTACAAGGTGACGCATCTCCCTAGATGCGTCATGTTGTAAATGGGCCGCAACGTTGTGCGTTGTTTACGCCGCCGCTGCCTCACAAAAAGTGACACAATGGCGGCGCAAAAGTGTCGGAAGGGGCTTGTAATTCTGCCCCAGAGTTTTTATGTGTCACTCCTTGTGGGAGAGTTGCAGTTGGTGCAGGTCATCAAGGAGCCTGTGCAGTGGTTGACATTTTTCCTGGCCGGGTGTTAGTAATTACACTTCTGACTTGATTGTAATCTATCAATCAATCAACAGCATTTGTAGAGCGCAACACTGTCACCCCTAGGGATATCTGGGTGCTGAGTCTCCGTCGAAGAGCCAGGTCTTGAGTCTCTTTCTGAAGTCTGCCAGCGCGGGGGCTGTAGGGAGCTGGAGTGGAAGGTTGTTCCAGGTGTTGGCAGCGATGTAGGAGAAGCAGCAGCCACCACTGTGACGGATGCGCAGTGCATGTGCGCTGGTGAGTCAGGAGGAGCACATGTGTCTAGAGGGTAGGTGGAAGTTCAGTCGATGGTTGATGTAGGTCGTGGAGTGCATTGTAGGCACGTGCAAGGATCTTGAACTGACATCTCTTCAGGACGGGGAGCCAGGAGAGGTCTCTCAGTTGGGGGGCAACGTGGGTTTGTTTGGGGAGGATGAGTCTGGCTGCAGCGTTCTGTATGGTCTGGAGTCTTCTGAGGAGCTGGGTGGAGATGCCGGCGTAGATCTACAAGTTGACCTGCAGTACTTCACTGGCTCCTTGAAGGCTGGGGCTCCAAGACCATCTCCCCTGGATGCCTAGACGCATATCATAGAAACAACACACTTCCCAGTGTCGTGTAGTTCCTATATTACCCATACATGACCTGCGCGTTCGGATAACATAAACTGTGGGTTTGGTGGCAGACTGACTCTGAGCACCCCCACCGAGAAATGTTAGTCTGTTTGCATAAGCTAGCTCACAGTGCCATTAGTGTCTCCTCTTATCGGGGAGAGAATAGTTTCTGGCAACCTCAGAACATGAGAACCCTGATCCCTCAGGATCGTGGAAACAATGTACTACTTTTCGCTCAGTCACTCGTGCTTACTTATCTTGTCTCAGAGATACACAGAATAAACAGCCTGGGCGTTTCAATAAGGGTTTATTGAACAGTCGTTATTCTTGTGTAGAATATATGAGCTGCAACAACCATTAGACAGTAGCAGAGATATATGATTAGCAGTACAGTGAATATAAATATAGTACAGTTCTACCATCTTGCAATACGCATGAATAAATACATGAATATAAAATGCATGATAAAAGAAAGCGCGCACTCCTACGATGCCTATCTAGATGTACCTAAGTGTAGCTAGCATGTGAGTAGGTGTGAAGCCAAGAATCCCTCTAGGATTTAGTTGAACCCCATTACCTGAAGTGTAAGAATGTAAGAGCCCTTCTAGGTCACGAGTTGGACACCCCGCGAGGGATGTTCAGACCACTGTCAGCTGGAGCGTCTGCATGCAGGAGTCTCAGCATCTCTGGTCAGTGTGTCGGCCTGGAAGTCTCTGTTCCCTCTAACTAACACTAGCAAGAGGTGCTGTATTTATACAGACAGTATCTAGGGCTCCTTTGTCCCTTGTTGCTTGTATTAGGCATTGTTGGATTTGAGGATGACGTATGGGATGAACCGTGTACGTAGATATGGGGAGGAAGGTGGTGTAGCCCCAGCCTGGTTTCTAAGAACCCTTATGAATATTCATTCATACTGTGTGTTAGACTTGGCATCTTTTGGCATGTTTCCCCAGACTTTTTGCTTTCGGACCTCCTGGTTTTGACTCTGTTTTTGCTGGTGTAATGATTCTGCGCACTTTCCTCACTGCTGTCCAGTGGGAAAGTGCAAGTGCTCCTGTAGAAAATGTGTTATGGATTGGAGTTTCCATGATTGGCCTATTTGATTTATGTGTCAGTCCCTAGTAAAGTGCACTGCGAGTGCTAGGGCCTATAAATCAAATGCTGTTGGTGGGCTGCAGCACTGGATTGTGCCACCCACGCAAACAGCCCGTAAAATGGAACTCTGGCCTGCCGTGGCAGAGCCTGTGCGCAGCCTGGGGCTGCCATGTCGACTTGGCAAGTGCACACACTTGCCAGTCCCTAAACCTTCCCTTTTCTACATGTTAGTCACCCCTAAGGTAGGCCCAAGGTACCCCTGTGGGCAGGGTGCATTGTATGTGAAAGGTAGGACATGCCCTGGTGTGTGTGGCATGTCCTGATAGTGAAATACAGCCTACTTTGTTTTTCACTATTGCAAGGCTACCTGTTCCCCATAGGCCAGCATGGGCAGTTTTGATTATTACATCCTATGATCCTAACTGACCCAGGGAACATGGTAGAAATTCGAGTTTAGTGTGCCTGGACTCAGAATGATAAAATGCATCTTTAGTGAAGTTGGTTTTAACATTCTGTGTTTGAAAATACCACTTTTAGAAAGTAGGTATTTTCTTGTCTAACTATCCAAGCCTGCCTCTGCTAGGTTGTGTATTCCTTGTCTGGAGTGTGAGTGACAGGGGCTGGGGGATTCCAGGAGACAGGGTGAGTCAGCACAGGGCTGAATAGCAAGATCTACATGTAGATGGGTGGGAGGAGTTGCACCTGGGACCTGAATAGGACTGTGCCTTCCCTCCACAAGGCTGGCTCCACCTCCTGTGGTGTGTCTGATGTCCCTGGCCTACACTGCAAAAGGAAAGAAGGAGTCTTGTCAACAAAGTGCTCCAGGACTGACCAGAACTGGTTTGGACTAGGCAAAGGCCTCTCTGCCTTCAGAGAACAAAGAGAAATTGAGGATAAAAAGGGGGACCCAAACCCCAGAATTTTAGAACTCTTTTGGATCAAGAAGACTGCCAAGAAGAAGAAGAAGAGCTGGAGAAGCTGTGAGGAGGAATTACCACTTTGCTGTGTGCTTTGCGGTGTTGGCCTGCAGTGGCTGCTTCTGTCTTGGGCAGTGAAAGGACTGGACTGAACTTTCTGCAATCTACTTTGTGAGTGTCTCCAAGGGCTTGAGGTAGAGCTTGCCCCCTGTTCAAGAAGTCTCAGGAACAGCAAAGACTTCAAGCCCGACGCCGTCTACGACGCCGCTGCCGACTCCGTGTCCTGAAGGCACCGCAGAGGGCAACGCCGCACTGTGACCCTGGTCTCACCGACGACGCCTGCTGACGCCGCCACCGAGCCGCTGCTCGCACCGCGACCTGTGGGCACCGCACTCCGCACCGCCTCGCTTCACGACGACGCCTTGGTATCCCCGAAGACGCCGCTCCACGCCGGACTCGATGCCGCTGCTTGCACCGTGGTTCGAGGGCACCGCTCGTACAGTTACACGACGCGCCGCCCTCATCCCGCACCGCAGCCTTGGCCTACCGACGCCGGTGCCATCGACTCCAGTTCGTCAGCCGACGACAGCGCTTCAGCAACGATGACGCCGCTGCTGCACCGTGACCTGCCAGCACCGTGACGAGCACCGCCTTCACCTCACACCGCGACCCTGGTCTCACCGACGACACCATCTGACGCCGCCACCGAGCCGCTGCTCGCACCGCGACTTGAGGGCACCGCACCGCTGCACTTCGCACAGCAGCACCCGACGCCTACCGACGCCAGCGCTCCTGACTTCACCAGAGAGGAGTTCGATCTGCAACGCGTGTGACTTCGAGGGCCCCGACGACGCCTGCACCGACCTCCGGAACCGACGCCTGCGGACGTCGTGTTTTTGGAAGCTCACCGCGAGGTCATCGACGCCCTGCATTTCTGAAAGGTACTGTTTGCGGGTCTTCCCGACACCGTAGCTGAGCCGCGACGTCGCGGTCATCCAGAACTGTTTGGATTTGTTTGTTCACGACGCCGTGATAGCCCCGGACGGAGCTATCGACATCCAGGTCTGTTTTTAAGGATACTGTGATAACTGAAGATTTTTAAAGTACTGTACTGTGGATTTTTATTGTATTGGTCTTGTTTTAAGTATATAAAAATATTGGATATTTTTCTAAACTGCTGTGGTGTCCGTTTGTAGTGCTTACACTGTATTACTTTTGGTTATGTGCAAATGCTCTACACACTGCCTCTAAGATAAGCCTGACTGCTCGTGCCACGCTACCAAGGGGGTGAGCAGGGGTTATTTTAGGAGTGTAACTCCTTATCCTGACTAGGAAGAAGGGTCCCTACTTGGACAAAGGTGCAAGCCCTTGCCAACTAGAGACCCCCATTTCTAACATTGGTTGTCAGCGGTGAGGATAGGACTTGTGTTTGCACTTGACTTACAGTGATTGGTGTGCACTACTACCATATCGCAGACCATTACGTACCACATACAGGTTCTTTTTCTTTTTTTGGCCTATTTTTGATCTTGCCAGTTTGAACTTGCTACTTCAACATGCCTGAATCTATAGTATCATCAAATGCATCAGTAGAAATTGCCTTTGAGGAGGATCGATCGGAAGCCTACAATGTCAAGGAGTTAAAATTGATTTGCAAGAACCTGAAAGTCCAGGTCAGAGGCCTCACCAGGAAGAATGAGCTACAAAAGGCGCTGAGGGCCTAGGTAGCAGCCAGACATGCCAGTGAGCAATCTGGTGATCTCAGTGGAGAGGTGGAGGAGCCTGTTCCTAGGGTGGATGTGCTTTTGGGAGGAGGGGAGCCCTCCAGGCCAGGCAGCAGTAGCTTGTCCCCAGAGGAGCTGGAGGACAGGCGGGAAGCAAGGAAGTTTGAATTAGAGAAACTCAGAATAGAAAGTGAGAGGGAAGACAAGAGAATAGCCATGGAGGAAAGGAAAATGATGTTAGATGAATGAATGAATGAATGAGGTAGCATTTCTAAAGCGCGTGGTTACCCGGAGGCATCCCAGCGCTGGCGGGCACTAATTGAACTGCAACAGGGTTAGTTGGGAAAAAGCCAGGTCTTCAGACCCTTCCTAAAAATGTTATGACTGGGTTCCCAACGAAGCTGCAATGGGAGGGCGTTCCAGAGTTTAGCCGCATTATATGAAAACAGTCGGCCACCACTTCTGGCCCTCCGGATTCTAGGAGACTAAATGGAGGTCATCCGAACGAAGCCGCCTGTTAGCTCGGTAAGGATGGACCAGAGAAGAAATAATGGCTGGTCCCTTCCCTCTCAGCACCTTGTGGGAAATGCACAGGGCTTTAAAATGGACCCTTTACCTGATCGGAAGCCAATGGAGGGCCTTTAAGGCGGGTCTGGCCGATTGACGGCCTGAGAGCCCTACAAGGATCCTGGCGGCACAATTCTGTACGACTTGGAGTTTCCCCAGAACCGAGCTAGGAGCGGCCAGGTATAGGGCATTTCCATAGTCCAGTCGAGACAGTATAAGGGCCTGAACCATACATTTTTTGCTTGAAAAGGGAGTAACGGTAGCACCTTGCGAAGTAATCTTAACATGCCAAAGCAGGTGGCAACAACTGTTCTGGCTTGTGTTTTAAAACTGAGCTCATCATCTAGCCAGAAGCCTAGGCTCTTTATTTCCTTTTTTGGGATGGGCTTTGGGCCCATACATGCTGGCCAGATGGAATCTATTTCAGCGGGGGAATTATTGCCCAGGAGCATGAGCTCCGTTTTGTCGCCATTCAATTTAAGATGAGACAGTGTCATCCATCTGGTGACTTCTTCGAGGCAGGGCAACAGACGGGAAGAGGCTCTATCTGCATGGTTCAGTGAGATCACCAGTTGAGTATCGTCAGCATAAGTGACGATTTGCACTCCGAAGGGGAGGACACTGTCGGCTAAGGGGGCCATATAAGCATTAAAAAGGGAGGGGCTCAAGGGCCGAGCCCTGCGGTACTCCACAATGGAGGGGCCGGGGGTTTGAGATGGCTTCGCCCTCAAAGATTTGAAAGGATCTATCCTCTAAAAAGGAGCTTAACCATTTCAGGGCAGCTCCGGACACACCCAGTTTGTGGAGTCGTTGGACCAAGATGCGGTGGTTCACCGTATCAAAGGCCGCGCTGAGATCTAGAAGTATCACGGCCACCGATCCTCCCACGTCGAGGATCTTTCTAGTTTCTTCGACGACAGCTAACAACGCAGTCTCAGTTCCTTGGCGTGGGCGAAAGCCCGTTTGAGACGAGTGGAGGAGGTTGCCATCCTCCAAGTGCCTAGAGAGCACTGAGTTAACGTATTTTTCTGCAACTTTACTGACCCATGGAAGAAGAGAGATGGGCCGAAAGTTGCTGAGACAACTGGGATCTAAACTAGGCTTTTTCAATAGAGTTTTAACCATTGTGTTCTTCCACGAGGGGGGCACCACCCCAAAAGAGAGCGAGGAGTTGATCAGGTCCAGCATGACAGGGCCAACTGAATTCACCGCTGACTTCAAAATTTTAGGGGGGGTCGGTGGGTGAACTACTCCTGACAAGTGCAGAGATGGTCCGGAAATTTTCCTCGTTTAAAGGAGGAAATACTTCTAACACATGATCATGGCTCTGAACTGTAAAATCCTCACGAGACAGATCTGTGTCAGAATCAATCAAGGGAAAGGTGCTGCAAATGGTTTGAATTTTATTGAAAAAAAACTCTGCAAGCTCATTGCAACGATGGAGTGTTGCTTCGGGAGTAGCAGGGTGGGGGCGGGGGCTTTTAAAAGTTTTTTGACAATGCGAAACGTTTCGCGGGGGAATTTGCCGCCAGGGAAATTTTCTCTTCAAAGTAATGGGCTTGAGCCTTTCTAATCTCGGTCTTATATACCTTGATGGTTTCTCTATACTCCTTTTTCTTGGGAGAGGAGAAGTCTTTCCTCCATGATCTCTCAGCTCTTTTGCAAGTCTGTTTTAGCTCACGGAGTTTAGGTGTATACCAGGCTGTACTGTTGGGCCCAGTTTTAATGTGAATGATCTTCTTCGGAAGAGTCAAATCTAAGGTGCCTTCGATCCAATTGTTGAATTGATCGTTGGCTAGTATAGGGTCGGGATCAAGGGATGGTCTCGTATTATCCAATACAAGGGCCCACTGTTCCATAGGGAGTTTTGACCAGCAACGGCTTAATTTTTGAACCGGCCGAGCGGTCGGGGGAGCATACCTGGGGGACCATTGGAGGGAGATCAAAAAATGGTCTGACCAAGGTACAGGGTGGGGTTCCAGACAAATTAGCTCCTTTAAGTTGGAAAATACTGGATCAAGAAGATGGCCTTTAGAATGAGTAGGAAGGGATACCATCTGAGTCAATTGTATGGCTGCAAGGTCGTGAATGAGATCTGAGGCAACCCTCGATGCCAAATTATCCAGGTGAATATTTAAATCGCCCAAGATGGTAAAATTAGGGGCTGTTCCTGCCAAATTTGTTGTAGTTTCAAGTAAAGATTTAAGGGACTGGCCCATAGGTCCAGGAGGTCGATAGACCAAACTTCCTGAAAGGGAAAGAGTGGCCGAAACTCCTATTGAGAAATGAAGATTCTCACAATCAGACAGAGGGCTGCCGAATATTCGACAGGTGAGGTGGCTTTTATAGATAATGGCGATTCCGCCACCTTTTCCAGACACTCTGTCTAATCTCTGTACTAAGTAATCAGAGGGAAGAGTTTGGGCGATGTCCGGGTCAGAGCTGGGCTGAGTCCAGGTTTCAGTAAGGAACAGGACATCAGGGCTGTCGTCCGTTAATAGGATAGACAGTTCTGTTGTGTGTTTAGGTAGCGACCGGCAATTAATTAAAAAGTTTAAGGACTTTGACCGGAGGGTCGGCAAGTAAGGGAGAAAGGGGCGTGAGCCAAATTTGAAAGAGCAATGCTCGCAACCCCGTTTCGGGCTCTCAATATTGATAGAATGTTTACAATTCTGACTGAGGTCATAGTTTAGGAGTATTAATTGATGCGCGCTGTAACAGTACCTTGCTTGACGCAGAGAGGCAGGATTCCTGGCCCCTGGTCCCGGCCGATCGCGGACGGGCGCAGACGGGCTTGCCTTAGGCGCGCCTTCGGCGCGCCCGCTGCGCGCGGTCGCGTCATCGGGCTCCTAAGTAGCCTGGTCGGGATCCAGCGACTAGAGCGCTGACCCCAAAATGGATGCCGGTACAGGAAGTATGCAAAAAGGCAATGAGCAGCGTGTCCCCCGAGCTATAACACAGCTCGATAGCAGCAAGTAAGTCAAACAATACAGTACACAATCGATTTAAAATTCTAGATTTCAAGATTGTTAAAATTCTAAAAAATGCCCCCGATCGATTTCTCCAATAATTTTTAAAATTCTAAAAACACCCTTCTGATCAATTTTTCGGTATTACAACAAAAATTCAGGTGGTTAAGAAGAACATGCGGCTGATGAGCCTACTAACGCTCTATGGCAGCTTCAGATCATGAGAGAATTATCAAGGAGCTGGAGCTAAAGAGTAGAACCGGCTCAGATGGTGGCAGCAACGCTTCAGCACACACAGACAGGATTGTACACATCCCCAAGAATGTAGGTAAAGAGTACAAAAAGGGTGATGACATACAAAGGTGGTTTCAAGGGTGCGAGTCGTCTATTCATATGAATGGGGTCCCTGAGAGGAACTGGGGGCAGGATTGTGGCCTCTCTTTCCAGAAGAAGCTAGGGATACCCTGATAGCTTTGGGTAGGGGTCAGGACCTCACCTATGCTGACATGAAAGACGCTCTCCTCACTAGGTATGGACTCACTCCTGAGAAGTACAGGGATCAGTTTAGGTCCAGTAAAAAGTCTGAGGCCAACACTTGGTTGGAATGTGTGGATATGTTCTGTAGGTCGCTGGATGGTTGGGTGAAGGGCAGTAATGTAACAGATTTTCAGGGGCTCTACAATTTGATTGCATGGGAGCACTTGTCTAGTCTATGTTTTGCAGATCTGCGCCAGCACCTAGTTGATAGTAAGCTAACTGACCCCAGGAAGCTTGCTATGGAGGCGGACCGCTGGGTGAGTACCAGGGTCCACAAGAAAGCGTTTGGGGGAGACTCAGCCAAAGGTGGGCAGGGTCCCCAGCAGAAAAGTGGGGGGGACAAGGGTAAAGCACAGGAGTTCTCTAAAGGGCCCCAAACTAGTACCCAGGGTAAAGGTTCCCATCCCCCAGGTGATAAGAAGAAAGGGGTCTCTACAGGAAAGCCTGTTGAGACCGGCCCGCAAGTGTTATGCATGTGACCAGGTAGGTCACTTGAAGGGGGACCCCAAGTGCCCAAAGGGGACACAGCCGCCCACCGGTGGACAGTCCAAAGTGTTGGCTAGTGTAGCGCGCTTGGGGAGGAGGGGTGCCCACAGGAGGGTGGGGATCCCGCAGAAATGACCCTCGTCTCACTAGGGGACAGTGAGATGGTCCCAGGAAACCAGGTGCCCCCTAACACAAAGAAATATAGCACCTGGGTGACCATTAATGGGAGAAGGGTAGATGCTCTCAGAGATACTGGAGCCAGTGTGACCACAGTCCGGTGTCACCTGCTCTCTGAGAAGCAGGTAGTCCCAGGGGCATTCCACCAAGTAGTTGTGGAGACAACTCTGAGCGCCAGTGTATGGTGGCGCAGATTCCCTTTGAATGGGGGGGGGTCTCAGGTCCCTTGAGGGTGGTTGTGAGCCCTACCATGCCTGTAGATTGTCTGCTCGGTAACAACCTGGAGCAGTCCTTATGGAAGGATGTTGAGCTCAGGTCTCACTTGGAGATGCTCGGGTTGCCAGAGTGGGCATGCATGTCGACTCGGTCAATGGCAGCCAGAAAGGGTGATCAAGAGGACTTGGAGCCTGGAACAATGGCCCAAGTCCCTGCCAAGAGGAAGGGCAGGGGGCGTTCCCACGGACCGGGAGGAGGCGGACCTCGAGGGGGACGCCCCGGTGCCTACAGGGGAGCAGGTAGCCGAACTGGGAGACATCTCTGAGCTGACCCATTGGCAGCAAGAAGGGGGTCCCACCAGGGAGGAGTTCTGCAGGGAGCAGAGCAGAGTGCCCTACTCTGGAGGGTCTGCGGCGGCAGGCTGCAGACCAGGCAGCTGGTAATCAGTCCGGGTCACATCTGATCTACTGGGAGAATGGTCTCCTATACAGTGAGCCCTAAGGTTGCTGAGCCTGGGTCAGCCCGTGTGCTGGTGGTACCCCAGCGCTTCAGGACCTTCCGACTGGGTCTGGCTCATGACGTGCCTTTGGCAGGACATTTGGGGCAGGACAAGACCTTTGACAGGCTTGTCACCCACTTCTTTTGGCCCCAAATGCGAAGGCAGTCAGATGCACACTGTAGGTCTTGCCAAACTTGCCAGGCAAGTGGTAAGAGTGGGAGGAAGGTCAAAGCTCCTCTCCAACCTTTTCCTGTTGTTGGAACACCCTTTGAAAGGGTGGGGATGGATATTGTAATTGTAATTGTAATTCGCATTTATAGAGCGCATTATCACCGTCAGGTCTCTAAGCGCTGTCAGAGAGAGCCAAGCCCTGGCACATGGGGGGGGGGGGGTGTTTATTGATTAGGGTGTGCCCCAAGCTTCCGCAAAAAGGACTGTTTTTAACTTCTTCCTAAAAGGGAGAAGGGCGTGTTCCTTATGCAAGTTCTCCGGCAGCTTGTGCCACAGTGGAGGAATAGAGGCTGAGAAGGCTCTTCCTCCTTTGGAAGTTAGGCTGAAGCGGGGGCAGGCCAGCAAGCAGGCCTCTGAGGACCGAAGCACCCTACTAGGGATGTAGTGGGTTAAGCGATCTTTAATGTAAGTTGGGGCTTGGCCGTAGATGGCTTTATGCACAATGCAAAGGCCCTTGAACTTAGTTCTCTGCCTGACTGGGAGCCAGTGCAACTGACGTAGGAGGGGGGGTGGCATGGGCCCTCCTAGGCAATCTAAAGATTAATCTGGCAGCATCGTTCATGATAACCTGTAGTCTGGCCAGCAGAATTTCCGGGAGGCCGATGTAAAGGGAGTTTCCGTAGTCTAATCTGGACACTATCATGGCCGATAATGCCATTCTAAGTGTGGCGAATGTGAGAAGGGGGGCAAGCTTCCGAAGCTGTCTCAACAGGCCGACACAAGTTCCTACTACTGCAGACACCTGCTGGGTCATAGAGAGTTTGGCATCAACTTTGATGCCCAAGCTCTTTATGGCCGAGGCTGGCTCTGGGTTAGTGCCCCACTCCTGTGGCCAAAAGAGGTCGCTCCAGGGATTGGAGTCCGTGGTGATGGCCAATACCTCAGTCTTATCCGGGTTTATTTTGAGGGAGTTGGTTGTCATCCAGTTGACAATGAACTTTAAAATATTTTGCATTCTAGTGTGGGCGGCCGGGGAGCTATCTATCTGGATGATAATTTGAGTGTCGTCAGCGTAGTTATAGATCTGACACTCCATAAGGTTCAAAGCGGCTATCAGGGGCTGGAGGTAGGCGTTGAAAAGAAGGGGTGACAATGCCAAGCCCTGTGGTACCCCGCACGAGAGTTTGCCTGGATCGGACACATAGTCAGCCAGCTGTACTCTCTGGATCGATCGCTGAGGAAAGATGTGAGCCACATAAGGGCCGTGCCCTGGATGCCTAGCTCCGAAATCCGCGACAGAAGTTGGTCGTGGTTGACCGTATCAAATGCCGCGGACAGGTCCAGCAAAACCAGGGCACACAGCTTTTTCTTATCAGCCCTGAGCCTGAGTTCATCCAGCACTGCCAGCATTACCATTTCCGTGCTGTGATGAGCCCTGAACCCTGCCTGGTTATTTTGCAGAAGGTTGTTTGCTTCTAAGTGATGAGACAGAGATTTCAGTACATGCTGTTCCAGCACTTTCGCCAAGAGGGGGAGTTGGGAGATTGGCCTGAAGTTTTTTAGATTCTTTCCGTCTGCCCCAGGTTTCTTTAGGAGTGGAATAACACGAGCTTCTTTAAAATTGGTGGGGACGTGGCCCGATTCCAAAGATTGGTTTAGAAGCGAGAGGACCTCACTTTCTATCCCTGGTAATGCCAACTTAAAGATCCTTGGTGGGCAGGGGTCCGCGGGTGACCCTGACTTAACCCGCCCCATTAAGGGAGACAGGGAGTCGCGGGTGAGTGTGGGGAAAACGGTAAGTAGTTTATCGTATGTGGGGGCCAGAGGTTCTGATGCCAAGGGACCGTGGACACTAGGAGTAAGGTGAATCTCTGTCAGTAAGTCCTGCACTTTCTTTAAAAAGAAGATCTGGAACTTATTACAATCTTCCGGACAGGAGGGGGGCTTCTGTTCCCGAGCTTGTCTCAACTCTTTTAGAATCTGAAAGGTTTCTTTTTGTGTATTGTCAGCAGCCACAATCCTAGTTTCATAGAATTCGGCTTTCCTTGCTAAAATCGCTTTTTTATAGACTGCAAACATAGAGAGATAGTCTAACCGGGTACCTGGGTCGTAAGCTTTGCGCCAGGCTCTCTCACGCTGGCGGAGAGTTTGTTTCATGTCTATTAGAGCATCATTGAACCAGGGAGCCCCTTTACCTTTGTCCCTTATTCTTTCCCTACGCGTTGGGGCTACTATGTCTATGGCGTTCTGCAGTCTTTATAGACAGGGTGGCGCTTGCAACATCAAGGTTTCCCAATGTTGGATTTGAGGTGGCTGAATTGTGTAAGATGTTAACCAGGTCGTCGGCTCTGATTTTATTAAAACCCCGCAGCACTTTCCACTCCGGTGAGGGGCGGGCTGCTTGTTTTATGATTGGGAACTGGCCGCTGATTAAGTGATGATCAGACCAAGCGCAGGGACTGATATCTATTGGGCTGGTAAACGGGTGTGATGTCCAGACCAAATCGAGTATATGGCCCTTCTCATGGGTGGGCTCATTCACCAATTGTTTGAGTTCTAGAGAGGTCAGCACCTCATCCAGCTGTTTGGCCTGGCTTTCTCTAGGGATCTGATCCCAGTGGAAGTTGAAATCCCCCATCACCAGAATACATTGGTACCGTGAGCGGATATCATTGACTAATTCCATAAAGAGCTCAACAAACTTGGGTGGCGTTCGTGGGGGACGGTACACTATCAGAATGACCAGACTAGTGGTCGGGGAGTAGATCTTAGCCCCCAACACATCTACCCCCTCGATGCTTTCTGCGCATAAGGTTTCTGTCTTTAGCTGTTGTTTATACAGAATCGCGACTCCGCCCCCTCTAGTGCTGCCCGGTCTATTGTAACAGATGGCAGCATAGTTTGGGGGCATGGTGGCTGCTAAGTCCGGAGCTGAGGACTCCTCGAGCCAAGTTTCTGTAACTCCTAGAATATCTAAAGTGTCTTCTTGGAGGAGAGAGAAGACCTCAAGATTATGTTGCTGTAGGGAGCGGGTGTTAAGGATAGACACCCTTAGTCCCCGTAGATCAGTGAGCCGGGGCGGCCTAGAGCAATGCATTGTGGGACTATGGCAGCCTGTTCCCGTTTGTGACCTTAACAGCCCTTCTGACCTGAGTGCATCAGCTGCGTTAACATCAAGTGGCGTTGTGCCTTGACCTAAGGTCAGGAGTTCCTTCGCGGAGTACAGGTGGCAGGGGCCAGGGATCCTGCTCCAGCTTGGCAAATAAGCGATTCTGCTCCTCCCACCCACCAATCAGCCCTGCTGTGCAGCGGCTGACTGTCCTCGAGCACTAGACCGTGAGACAAGCGGAGGTGCTATAGCGGAAGTGAGGGAGCGCTGGGCGCGAGTTGACAGCAGTGCAAAATACAAGGTAAAATTTCACAAGATTAAAAGATTCCAACAATTTTTAAAAAGCAACCGTATTTAAAAGAAGCATTTTACAAACAGAGCAGCGGCGCCACGAGCAGACCACCGCATGGGCATAGGCGTGTCTCTCTCTGGCTGCGCGCTTGCTCCAGCTTGGCAAATAAGCGATTCTGCTCCTCCCACCCACCAATCAGCCCTGCTGTGCAGCGGCTGACTGTCCTCGAGCACTAGACCGTGAGACAAGCGGAGGTGCTATAGCGGAAGTGAGGGAGCGCTGGGCGCGAGTTGACAGCAGTGCAAAATACAAGGTAAAATTTCACAAGATTAAAAGATTCCAACAATTTTTAAAAAGCAACCGTATTTAAAAGAAGCGTTTTACAAACAGAGCAGCGGCGCCACGAGCAGACCACCGCATGAGCATAGGCGTGTCTCTCTCTGGCTGCGCGCTTGCTCCAGCTTGGCAAATAAGCGATTCTGCTCCTCCCACCCACCAATCAGCCCTGCTGTGCAGCGGCTGACTGTCCCCGAGCACTAGACCGTGAGACAAGCGGAGGTGCTATAGCGGAAGTGAGGGCGCGCTGGGCGCGAGTTGACAGCAGTGCAAAATACAAGGTAAAATTTCACAAGATTAAAAGATTCCAACAATTTTTAAAAAGCAACCGTATTTAAAAGAAGCGTTTTACAAACAGAGCAGCGGCGCCACGAGCAGACCACCGCATGGGCATAGGCGTGTCTCTCTCTGGCTGCGCGCTTGCTCCAGCTTGGCAAATAAGCGATTCTGCTCCTCCCACCCACCAATCAATCAGCCCTGCTGTGCAGCGGCTGACTGTCCCCGAGCACTAGACCGTGAGACAAGCGGAGGTGCTATAGCGGAAGTGAGGGAGCGCTGGGCGCGAGTTGACAGCAGTGCAAAATACAAGGTAAAATTTCACAAGATTAAAAGATTCCAACAATTTTTAAAAAGCAACCGTATTTAAAAGAAGCGTTTTACAAACAGAGCAGCGGCGCCACGAGCAGACCACCGCATGGGCATAGGCGTGTCTCTCTCTGCCACTGGATCCCAAGACAGCCATGGGCAACAGGTATATCCTGGTCTTGGTGGACCATGCCACCCGGTACCCGGAGGCAATCCCTCTCAGGACAACGACGGCGCCAGTGGTGGGCCAGGCGTTAATGGGGATATTTTCCCATGTGGGCTTCCCCAGAGAGGTGGTTTCTGACAGGGGGACCAATTTCATATCCAAGTATATGACATCCCTGTGGAAGGAGTGTGGTGTAACCTACAAGTTCACCACTCCTTACCACCCACAAGGAAACGGTCTGGTGGAGAGATTCAACCAGACCTTGAAAGGCATGATCAAGGGTCTAACAGAACCCATGAGGCGTAAGTGGGACGTCCTCTTGCCATTCCTGCTCTTCGCATACAGGGAGGTGCCTCAGAAGTCTCTTGGGTACAGCCCCTTTGAGCTCCTGTATGGCCACCCTGACAGAGGACCTCTGAGTTTGGTAAAGGAAGGCTGGGAGGCAGCTCCCAGGAAAACTCCCCAGGATGTGTTTAGTTACATGCTGGCCTTTAGAAACCAAACTGCCCGCTTCAGGAAGCTCGCTCAGGCGAACCTAGAAGCAAGCCAGGAAGAAATGAAGCGGTGGAATGACCAGAATGCCACTCTGGTCGAATTTCAACCTGGGCAAAAAGTGTGGGTCATGGCCCCAGTGGAACCTTGTGCCTTGCAGGACAAGTGGACTGGGCCATATGAGGTGGTGGAGCGCAAAAGTAACGTCACCTACCTGGTGGATTTGCAGACTCCAAGGAACCCTTTGAAATCCTTCACGTGAACCGCCTCAAGCCCCACTTCGAGAGGTCCGAAGTGAGTATGCTCTTGGCGACAGATGATGGGGTGGAAGAGGAGAGTAAGCCTCTCCCTGACCTCCTGTCTACCAAGGAGCATGATGGGTCAGTGGAGGGTGTGATCCTCTCCCCTACATTGACTCAAGAGCAGCAGGGGGACTGTCGCCAGTTGTTGGGACAGTTCGCCCCACTGTTCTCTCTGACCCCCAGTGTTACTCACTGGTGTACCCATGACGTGGACACTGGTGACAGCCCTCCTGTAAAACACAAAATTTACAGGTTGACTGACCGGGTCAGGGCCAGCATCAAGGAGGAGGTCTCTAAGATGTTGGCGTTAGGGGTGATTGAGCCCTCCAACAGTCCTTGGGCCAGCCCAGTGGTCTTGGTCCCAAAGGCTGCTGCACCCGGTGCCACTCCAGAATTACGGTTTTGTGTGGACTACCGTGGGCTCAATGCCATCACCAGTACTGACGCGCACCCCATCCCCAGAGCTGATGAGCTCATTGATCGGTTGGGAGCTGCCCGGTTCCTCAGCACGTTTGATTTAACGTCTGGGTACTGGCAGATTGCCTTAACCGATGGGGCCAAGGCGAGGTCAGCGTTCTCAACCCCAGAAGGTCATTACCAATTTCGGGTGATGCCCTTTGGGTTGAAGAATGCCCCTGCCACCTTTCAGAGGTTGGTCAATCAGGTGTTGGCTGGGCTGGAGGATTTCAGTGCCGTCTACCTGGATGACATTGCTGTGTTCAGTTCCAGCTGGGAAGAACATTTACAGCACCTTGAGAAAGTGTTGAGGGCTCTGCAAGGTGCAGGCCTCACGATCAAGGCCAGTAAGTGCCAGATCGGGCAGGGTTCTGTGGTGTACTTGGGACACCAGGTAGGAAGCGGCCAGGTGGCGCCCCTACAACCCAAGATTGACACCATTCTGGCTTGGGAGCCCCCCAAGACCCAGACAGAGATGAGAGCCTTCTTAGGTCTCACCGGCTACTATAGGAGATTTGTTAAGGGCTATGGCACCATCGTTGCCCCCTTAACAGAGCTGACTTCGAAGAAGCAGCCCAGGAAGGTGATCTGGACTGTGTCCTGCCAGAAAGCTTTTGATGCCCTGAAGGCAGCCATGTGCACGGCGCCCGTGCTCAAGGCACCTGACTTCTCCAAAGAATTTGTTGTGCAGGCTGACGCTTCAGAGCATGGTGTGGGAGCGGTGCTCTCACAACTGAACGAAGAGGGCCGGGATCAGCCTGTAGTCTTCCTTAGCAGGAGACTACTCCCCAGGGAACAGAGGTGGAGTGCCATAGAAAGGGAAGCTTTTGCTGTGGTCTGGGCACTGAAGAAGCTGAGACCATACCTGTTTGGGACTCACTTCCGGGTTCCGACAGACCACAGGCCCCTCAGATGGTTGATGCAAATGAGGGGTGAGAATCCAAAACTGCTGAGTTGGTCCATCTCCCTACAGAGAATGGACTTTACGGTGGAACACCGCCCTGGCACAGAACACGCCAACGCAGATGGTCTGTCCAGGTTCTTCCGCCTTAGTGAAGAGAACTCCCGGGAGGTTGGGTAGTTCTCCCTACTTTCAGCTGGAGGGGACATGTGTTAGACTTGGCATCTTTTGGCATGTTTCCCCTGACTTTTTGCTTTCGGACCTCCTGGATTTGACTCTGTTTTTGCTGGTGTAATGATTCTGCGCACTTTCCTCACTGCTGTCCAGTGGGAAAGTGCAAGTGCTCCTGTAGAAAATGTTTTATGGATTGGCGTTTCCATGATTGGCCTATTTGATTTATGTGTCAGTCCCTAGTAAAGTGCACTGCGAGTGCCAGGGCCCATAAATCAAATGCTGTTGGTGGGCTGCAGCACTGGATTGTGCCACCCACGCAAACAGCCCGTAAAATGGAACTCTGGCCTGCCGTGGCAAAGCCTGTGCGCAGCCTGGGGCTGCCATGTCGACTTGGCAAGTGCACACACTTGCCAGTCCCTAAACCTTCCCTTTTCTACATGTTAGTCACCCCTAAGGTACCCCTGTGGGCAGGGTGCATTGTATGTGAAAGGTAGGACATGCCCTGGTGTGTGTGGCATGTCCTGATAGTGAAATACAGCCTACTTCGTTTTTCACTATTGCAAGGCTACCTGTTCCCCATAGGCCAGCATGGGCAGTTTTGATTATTACATCCTATGATCCTAACTGACCCAGGGAACATGGTAGAAATTCGAGTTTAGTATGCCTGGACTCAGAATGATAAAATGCATCTTTTAGTGAAGTTGGTTTTAACATTCTGTGTTTGAAAATACCACTTTTAGAAAGTAGGTATTTTCTTGTCTAACTATCCAAGCCTGCCTCTGCTAGGTTGTGTATTCCTTGTCTGGAGTGTGAGTGACAGGGGCTGGGGGATTCCAGGAGACAGGGTGAGTCAGCACAGGGCTGAATAGCAAGATCTACATGTAGATGGGTGGGAGGAGTTGCACCTGGGACCTGAATAGGACTGTGCCTTCCCTCCACAAGGCTGGCTCCACCTCCTGTGGTCTGTCTGATGTCCCTGGCCTACACTGCAAAAGGAAAGAAGGAGTCTTGTCAACAAAGTGCTCCAGGACTGACCAGAACTGGTTTGGACTAGGCAAAGGCCTCTCTGCCTTCAGAGAACAAAGAGAAGACTGCCAAGAAGAAGAGCTGGAGAAGCTGTGAGGAGGAACTACCACTTTGCTGTGTGCTTTGCTGTGTTGGCCTGCAGTGGCGCTTCTGCCTTGGGCAGTGAAAGGACTGGACTGAACTTTCTGCAATCTACTTTGTGAGTGTCTCCAAGGGCTTGAGGTAGAGCTTGCCCCCTGTTCAAGAAGTCTCAGGAACAGCAAAGACTTCAAGCCCGACGCCGTCTACGACGCCGCTGCCGACTCCGTGTCCTGAAGGCACCGCAGAGGGCACCGCCACAACGCTGCACCGCGACCCTGGTCTCACCGACGACGCCTGCTGACGCCGCCACTGAGCTGCTGCTCGCACCGCGACCTGTGGGCACCGCACTCCGCACCGCCTCGCTTCACGACGACGCCTTGGTATCCCCGACGACGCCGCTCCACGCCGGACTCGATGCCGCTGCTTGCACCGTGGTTCGAGGGCACCGCTCGTACAGTTACACAACACACCGCCCTCATCCCGCACCGCAGCCTTGGCCTACCGACGCCGGTGCCATCGACTCCAGTTCGTCAGCTGACGACAGCGCTTCAGCAACGACGACGACGCTGCTGCACCGTGACCTGCCAGCACCGTGACAAGCACCGCCTTCACCTCACACCGCGACCCTGGTCTCACCGACGACGCCATCTGATGCCACCACTGAGCCGCTGCTCACACCGCGACCTGAGGGCACCGCACGCCTCACCGCTGCACTTCGCACCGCAGCACCCGACGCCTACCGACGCCAGCGCTCCTGACTTCACCAGAGAGGAGTTCGATCTGCAACACGTGTAACTTCGAGGGCCCCGACGACCCCTGCACCGACCTCCGGAACCGACGCCTGCGGACGGCGTGTTTTCGGAAGCTCACCGCGAGGTCATCGACGCCCTGCATTTCTGAAAGTACTGTTTGCGGGTCTTCCCGACACCGTAGCTGACCCGCGACGTCGCGGTCAGCCAGAACTGTTTGGATTTGTTTGTTCACGACGCCGTGATAGCCTCGGATGGAGCTATCGACATCCAGGAACTGTTTTTAAGGATACTGTGATAACTGAAGATTTTTAAAGTACTGTACTGTGGATTTTTATCGTATTGGTCTTGTTTTAAGTATATAAAAATATTGGATATTTTTCTAAACTGGTGTGGTGCCCGTTTGTAGGGCTTACACTGTATTACTGTTGGTTATGTGCAAATGCTCTACACACTGCCTCTAAGATAAGCCTGACTGCTCGTGCCAAGCTACCAAGGGGGTGAGCAGGGGTTATTTTAGGAGTGTAACTCCCTTATCCTGACTAGGAAGAAGGGTCCCTACTTGGACAAAGGTGCAAGCCCTTGCCAACTAGAGACCCCCATTTCTAACACTGTGTGAGTCTATTGATGGAGTTATAGGACTCTATTGTTTAGGAGAAACCCTCCTTCCGCACCCAGGACTAGAACTAGGTAAAGGTTCAATCCTAAAAGGCTTGTTACAGTGTAGTGTAGGGGAGGTAATGTAGGTGAAGGGGTATGATGTTATCCGGGCCTATATTAGGGTACCTATATGGAACATAAGACCCACTCCTCTTCCGAACAGTCAATAATGATAAAAATGCTAGCGAACTACTATTTCAACTAGGTAGCAGCGCATAAAAATATCAGTGAGCCACGTAAAAACATATTTCTAGAAACATTAAAAACATTTAAAAATAGTCTAAGAGGTGAACATTCTACTGAAAATCAGTTGTTTTGGAAATGTTATTTAAGCCAAAGTCCTAGATGAGTTCGTTTATATAGGTCGAACCACTGTAAGCGTCAGGAGGCCATGCTTTTCAGCGAAAGTGTCAATTTTAAAGGAAATGTTCCAAATTTAGTTGAGTTTTGGAGAAAAAGAACAAACTGAATTCTTTCCCAGCACACGATGAGCCAATTTTGGATTTAGTGTCCTGGCTGGGAGACGCAACATCGTTGTTGCTTGCTGCTGCAGGGGACGGTCCTTGTAACACCTCGCAAAGTACGTCAATGGAGCACAGATGATATTCAGCACTGTCAATAGCTGGTGTAGAGGCAGCCGGTGCTGTAGTCGATACCTGGGTGCTAGTGGTGCTAGTGGTGGAGCTGATGCTCGACCCAGTTGTAAAAGGCACCTGCGGATTCTCGAGGAATGCAGCCATCAATATGAGAATACGCTGGGGACATTGCTGAGCATGGGCCCTCAGGGGTTCCAGCCGGGTATTCAAGTCCGCAGGCGTGTCCGTTGCAAGTGTAAGACAGAGGTCCAACACGCATTCATCACCGCAAAACAGGCATCGAAGAACAGGTAAGATGCAGTCCATCCAGACTGGTCTAAACGATAGGAACCAAGAGGCGCTTAGTTCCCTTAGGCGAGGTGTGCCCAGATGTTGTACCATGCGCTCACGGTACTTGTGCTCCAGGAGTGCTTTTGCCATCTCGTTGGTGATTGGGCCGTCCATTGCGGAGCAGAAAAATGACAATCAGGATTCCTGCGATAGAAAGCACAATCAGCGGAAGACCTCCAAAAACGCTTCCCAATACGGAGTGTATAAAATTTGGAATAACTCCGAGGATTGTCTGAAAGGTGCTTAGAAATCCTGACCCTATGGTCTTAAATAGGTGTACAATACCACTCGTATCAGACATATTAAAGATACGACCCACCATTTCTGCTAAATGAATGGGGCAGTTTGTACGTATAAGTGCCTGTATCTCAGTCGAGGTCCTTGCGATTTGAAGATCAAAGGTCTCTTGAGCGGAGGTTAAGGGTACGGTTTGCTGCAAAAGCATGGCTTTCAGTCTGCTCAAAGTATCAAACTGTATAAAGGAAACATTCAACGAAGGCCATAACGGCGCCTTCCTGACTGTACTTGTTGGGGGAAACAATACTTGCATACAGCAAGTAACCCTGGAGTTCACAGTGACCAGATAGGCAATGCCCGGAAGCATCCCACAGCAACCTTGATCGTTCAGCATCAAGTAACTCCCATTCGAGAGCAGCTCGAATACCGGTTTAATCACGGCAGCTGGAGTCCCTTTCATGTGGCAGGACAAGTTTGCTACCGACCCATTACAAGCTCCGTGCAATGAAATGTCCTGGCACATGAGCAAACCGCTTAAACCGTTCTTGCAGTTTGTACCGCTTAGAAACACTTCTCGATCCCCACTCCGGCATCGAAATCTGTATGTTAACTCCCAAGATTCCTTAATGTATTCCTTACCCATCTTTTCATATTTGCCCGCCTGCCTTTGTTCAAGGCAATATTGAAACTGAAAAGTAGTGACCGGTAGAGTTATGTGGCCATGGATAAGCCATTCCGTAGACGGAGATTCCGCTACCGTAAACGGTAGTCTGTCCAGTTTTTCAATACGCAGCATTGTATATTTTGCTCCCCTTTGTGCCATTTCCATCTGTTTATCTGTTAGATTATATTCAGAAAACAGAGACGTACTGTTTTTATAACACCAAGGCACATAGCCTGCACGCAAAGATTGTAGCGTCCAGCCCAATAACATAACAGAACGTAACTGAGATTGCCTGTGTTGTAATATGGCTAAATCCTGTTCCAGTATGCCTATCGCAGAAGATACAATGTTGCCTAAGGAATATATCCTGGAGGTCAAAGTTATTAACCCGTTGTCTACTACTGCTAGAGATTTCTCCAAGTTAATACGGTCTATTTCCCGTATTCTCTCTGCGGCCTCTTGTTGGGATATTTTCCAATTTTCATTGTAGGCAGCATAAATGCCAGCATATATGAAACGTTTCTGACGGGGTTTCCTGGGACCTAGTAAAAAATACCTAAGATCTATGTCTTGTGAGAGTAAGGCTAAGTGTTGTTTCACTTCTGTGAGTGTTGAGGTTTCTAGCCAATCAAGGCACAACTTCCCAACACTGTAGGATGTCACTATCCCTGGGTGTTCTCTTTGTACATAGCATGGGTCTGGCCTATGGATACTGAACCCTTCGATGGTACCCTAGAATCTTTTCTGACATGTGTTCGTGTCTGGGGGCCAAACCACCCATTTTTTCCAATCGGGGTCTGTTCTATTGTACTGTAAAATGTCATCTATTGTTGCCCCTTCTTTTGAAGTAGAATTTTGCCACCCCACCATCTGCGATGGTGTTGGAAATCGAGGTGTGTTCAGGTCCTTGTTTTTGGCTAGTCCAAGACAGGATGTCTGTTGCACAGTGTCATTTACAAATATCATCTGCTGTGGAATGAGGCATGCTCTAAATAGCGCTTCTGTTCCCTGGACTTGCCAGTCCCTAGAACCCCAGACTGATTTTAAGTCTGTTGTGTCCTTCCATAGGTCAAAACCCTGTTCAGACAATTGGGCAATAAAGGAAGCAGAGTATATCTGTTTGGTGTTAGTCAACATAATTTTCAGTGGCGATGTCGGTGTAACCTTATAATAAAATGACGTCGGGTCAGTGGTGTTAAAACCTGAAAAATATGAAAATTTCTGTGCAAATGTATGCAAACTACTTTTTGGTGGTGTAGGGCAATGTTCCCACTGGTGGTACTCAAAAACATTTCTAGGCGAAATAGATTTGTGTAGGAAATGATGACCATAATGTTGGTAACAGTACAAAGTGTCATAGTCTGAATTACTTTCTAACATTTCAGTGTTCGGAAATGCGGCAGTTTTTTCTAAATCAGACAACATGTTATTAACAGTTTCAGAGTCCCAATCATCAGAAAATGTACTGGAGGTAATGATATCACTTAATGAAATTTTAAATACATGTGAAAGTTTTAAAAGTTCAGTCGGACCGAATATATCAAAATCAACTTTGTCCCAGACTATACCGTTTGGTATAGGAACTGCTGTGATGTTCACTGTTGACAAGTCTCGTTGTTCACGATGTGAAGATTGATGTGGTTTTAAATTCAAATTAACTTTTTGGGCTGTAGAGCTTTGTTGAAGGTATCGTCCATTAATAAGCATGCTAAAAGTTATAACTAAGCCTAGCCAGAAAAGAAAAAATAGTATCCCAGTAATTACCCAGAGTTCTAACCAAGGCGATACCAGGTAAGTCTTTTTGAGAAAGTTTAGAAAGTCTTTAACTTGCTGCTTGCGTGAATTTAGGGCTGGCGTCGTTTCCGGTTCACTTGGATCCAAGGAAAACGTATTAAAGTTCATGAAGTAGCCAGAAGCAGTTTGATCAATTGTAGGAATTGCATCAGGATTTGTTGAAATCGCATTTTTCTCTTGTCGAGGCATGTTGACGTAGACGTCTGTATTTGGTCTAATTGCAACCTGTGTGTTGTTTTGAATTGTATTTTGAAGTTGAACTTCTGGTTCAAGGGAAACAAGTTCCATAGCATTGTTGCTTAGTCCTTCATTCCGCACAGGAGGCTCTTCAAACGTGATGAGTCTTTCTGTTTGAACTTCTTGGATGGTAGCTAGAGGAGGGCGTCTGCTACTGTGGAGTCCACAAGGCCTACTGTTCAGTATCGGCCACATAGTGTGGTTTGATTAAGTCGATTGAGACAAATCTTTTCTCCTTTTTTCCGGCAAGAGGCGGAAAAAGTAAAATTCTTGTTCCTTGAACTGATAGGACAGGTACAGGCTTTCTGTATGATGGTCCAAATTATTTTTTGTCCACTATTTTCTCTCTGACCAGAACCCCGACTTTTGGGATCCAGACAGGTCTTGCCGTGACTGCCTTGACTTCCCCAGTGGCGGTCTGTTTTAAATGGAGGTTGCTTTGTTGTGTCCTGGATTCATTCAGATCCTGTAAAACAGCCGAACGATCATGGATATCAAATGGTTTCTTATCCGCCACTGCGCCTTCACAATCAAGATCAGGTACCCACATTCTCGTCCCAAATAGGACCTCATATGGAGTGACACCCCCTAGAGAACTTCTTGGCTGGTTATTGAGTGCCCGTTGTACCCCATATAGGTGATTGACCCAACTACCGCCCTTGCCTAATACCCTAGCTGTTAAAGATTGCTTTAAGTCCCAGTTCTTCCTCTCCACAACCGAATTTCCCTCAGGATGGTATGGAGAGGAGTACCGCAATGCTACGCCCATACTTTCCATGGCCTGTTTGTAAGCCCGAGAGCTAAACGCCGGGCCACGGTCAGAATGTAACGTGCCAACTGCATATGTCCCTATAAAGACTCGCAAATCTTTGATAACAGTTTGAGCGTCAGCCGAGCGCTGAGACCAGACCCATAGGAATCTTGAGCAGGAATCCACTGCAACCATGATATACTTGTAAGCCCCATCAGATTGTAAGGGGCCGCAGTGGTCCAGATACACACATGCAAGAGGTTTGTCAGATATTAGTAACAGTGTCTGCACCGGGCGTGTTATGGTGGAGCCTTTCATCTGTTGGCAGATGTCACATTTCAAGACATAGTCTTTAGTTTGTTTTGTTAGACCTGGCCACCAATAGCGCTGTTTCAGTAACGAAATAGTCGCTGTAACACCTGTGTGTGCAGAGCCCAAACCCTTGTGTGCAGCAATAATTAAACCTTGCCTATGATCCATATTTGGTATTACTCTATCCCCCACTCCAGGATGAGCATATGGAATGTTGTTTGCATCTAACTTGTAGGAGTACTTGAGTGGAAATTTCTTTGGTACTGCACCGCTGTTTTTGCTTGAAGCAATAACAGCCACCATAATCTCACCGTCTATCCTCGTTTTTGAATGAGTGATTGCAGCTACGGAAGCCGTGCATACAGCCCCCTTTGCGGCTTCATCAGCCAATGAATTCCCTTCAACGTGAACGCAATCACGATGATGACTCAGTGTATGGATCACGTGAGGCCTCGGTAGTTCGTTCTTCAACTCAACTACCTGTTCCCATAGCATTTTATGCTTAATTGTGCCACCTTTTGCATCTTTAAACCTGTTCTGTTCCCAATGAAATAAATATTCATTGTATGACTGTACACAGTAAAAGGAATCACACACAATTAGTGTGGGGAATTCGTGATCCGTATTTACAAGTGCCGGTATCAGTGCTTTTAACTCTGCCAACTGAGCCGTGCAGTCTCCTAGAGATTGCGTTTTGGTGCAACTCGGATGGAACTTTCCATCCCGCATGCGACCTTTAACTATAGCACATGCCGCGCTGTATTGTTGCTTACTCCCTATGGCCGGTTGAGCTGATCCGTCAGTGTAAATAATATATTCATACTGATCGAGAGACAATATTTCATTTGGTAGAGGATATTCTTGTTCGTATTGCAGAAATGCTTGTGTTTTTAGACTTGGATCAAATCTGTATTTAACGTCCGTTGCAGTAAGAGAATTAGCCCATTGTATCCATCTTGGATGTAAGGCTTTTGCGTTTGGAATGCTTGCCTTTGTAACAGCTTCTAAAGCTGGTACTGGGGTTACGACAATTATGCGTTTCCCCTGAGCCAGTGCTCTTTCTCTTGCTACAGTGGTCTGAACCTCTGTCAGGATTTTTTCTGTTGAAGTGAAACGCATTTCTGCGCTTGTGTACAGGTGTGATTTGTAAGCGATTGGTACGGTTTCGCCTTCATTGAAGGTTAAGTAAGTGTACCTGCATTGACCCGCTATTATTCGGATTACTAAGTTGCGTACGTTTACGCGTGTCTGTAAGTGTTTGGAAGCTATCATGTCTTCTTGTAGTGAACATAGGATGTTTGTGTGTTCCTGTGTCCAGTGTCTGACTGAAAAGTCAGGTTTGATTAAGTCGTAGAAAGGTTTTACTCTTTCTGCGTTATCTAAAATGTATGTTCTGCCGAAATTTAGGAATCCCAGTATTGATTGCAGATTTTTTAATGATTTCGGTGGTTGAAGCAGCGCACACTTTTCTAAAACGTTAGCTGCCAGGCTTTTCCCTTCACTTGAAAGCTCATATCCTAAAAATAGGACATCTGAGGTGGGCTATTTTTGATTTCTTAAAATTAAATTTGTAGCCCTCAGAGGCGAATCCCATAATAATGGTGCTCACCCTGGTCAAGTGGATTTTTAAGTCATCGTCCGTCAGATAAATATCATCCACATAGGACAATGCTTCTTCATTAAAATTTTGGAGTAACTCAGTTACTCTTGCTGAGAATACCCCCGGGCTGTTCTTATACCCCTGGGGGAGGCGACAGAATTGTCGCTGTGACCCTAATGCAGAGAATGCGGTCAAATACCTGCTTTCAGGCGCTATATTTTGGCCGAAGAATCCATTTGAGATATCCAGTGTAGTTTTGTACTTTTTCCGCACAATGTTATTCATTAATGCGGCACTGTGTGCGTTTTGGACAGCGAATGTCTTTGTGCATGTGTTTAAATGTCTGTAATCTAAAACTAGACGATATGAGTTGTCCGGTTTTGATACGGGAAACAAAGGGTTGTTCATTGGTGAGGTGCATGTTTCAATCACCCCTTGGTATTCAAGTTGATCTAAGATCTCCCTGACCTGTTTTTTAGCTTCTTGCTTTATTGGATATTGCCTCTGTGCATTTGGTGAAACTTTTAACGGGATCACGTGGTGTGTTGAATCCTCATCGCATCCGGCATGATTTTTGTACAATGCCGGAGATAGGGCAACTGCCTACTCCTGTGCATATGCATGTCTAAGGTGTATTGGAACGAGGTCGGAGATGGCTGGAAAAATAACCGTTTCTCCCCTAGGGCACTCCATAACGAATGCTGGTGGCCAATCTTGATCAGCTAATAGGATGTCATAACCAGATGATAGGTTTTTCCAAAAGAGACCTTTAACTTTCCTGGGCTTGTCCCCCTCCATTTGGAGTGTTATTTTGTGTAACCTATGTGGGACGCTCACCCTTGTATCTGGTGTTTCCACTGTAATGTAATCATTCAAGTCCGCTGTCACCAGAAATTCCATCAGGTTCTGGCGAGCTATCGTTACTTCTGCCGCACTGTCTAGCATCGTCTGAGCCCATTTCCCGTTCAGAAGTTGCGTCCTCAGAATTCTGGGCATGTCTGATCTTTATGCCTGCAACTTTCTTCTTCTTAAACTGAGGTTTTGATTTTGGCTTTTCTTCTTTTTTGGAAGTATAGTCTTGAGCGTCCTGCTTGTCTCTGGACTTTGAACGCTCTTCTTTGTGTTCTGACCGTCCTTCTCTCTCGGAGTTTTTCGTCGAGCCCTGAAAGGAACGAGAGGAACGTGTATCAGTATCCTGATACCTGTCAGGTTTCCTAATATTATCCCTATTCCTGAGGTTGTACCTCTTCTCAGAGGGCTCCTGTGGAGGAGATCTACCTCGGGATTGAGATCTGTTTCCTTTAAAGTTTTGTTGTTTTTTATTATCCCACTTCTTTTTAGAAGAAGCAGGTGTCTGCTTGGTAGTGTCCTTTTCAGAACTGCCCATCAGTTGTGGTTTTAATGCTTTCCCACCCAAACTGTCTCTGCCTAATTCTGCATACGCAGTTTCAATTATTTTGGGTAGTTCGTGTTGTTGATCCAACGGACTGAACTCCCTTAGGCGTTGGCGGATTGCCACTGAAGCTGCTTCCCCTTTAATATTAGCTAGTTTTATGGCTGATACCTGGTCATAGTTATTTAATAACTTCATCCCCAAGTTTAGAGCAGGCTCTGCCGCGTACTCATTTTGTATTTGTCTTGGTACATCTGGTATCACCGCTAATGAAGGAATACCATGTGTCCTGGTATATATGGCAGCAAAGACTGTACCCCAAGAGGTGCAATCCGCTACTTGTGGTGTTATCCCCATGGGCAAGCAGATTGTTAGCATTCTGTGTTTTTCAAACGGGGTTGTATTCGGGAACACTGCCTCGAGCTGAGTTATTTTCTGAGCTACCCAGAATGGCATTTGTTCACTTTTCATGGGCATCTTGCCCATTACTGCGTGTAATGTTTGTGGTGTGATTTTAGTTGCTGTACTCTGATATTGAGTTCCATTTGTTGCAACTGCTGTTGGTTGGACTGTGAAAGTCTTCATGACGAATTGCGTCAAGTTTCTGTAGATTCTAATTAAATCCTTGTGTTGTATGAGTAAGTCTGCCTGTGGCATTGTTTCAATGTCAGGATGTGGTGTGTAGGCCGCTAATATTGGCCATGTTGCCCCATCTCCTCCGAGCGGGCCTAATCTTACTCTGTGTCTTATATGGGGTAGGGCGCCTTTAAACCAGTATAGGTGTTCCTGGTACGTGAGTGGAACCTCTATGTCCTCGTAAGGACCATATTCCACTGGTGCATCTCCTTCTGTATAGTAGTGAAATGTCTGTGTTCTTGCATCTGCTTCTGGGAATGTAACCCACGAATAGAATACCTCTGTTTTGTTTGATTTGTGTGCCTCAATCACGAAAGCTACTAAGCCACCCCTTGCTGATAAACCATATTCTAGTAGTTTCAGGGTGATAGTACGTCTGAATTTAGGTGCAATGAGAATTCCATCCACCTCTTCGTCTCCTGTTGAGAGGCGTCTAGCCACCACCGGGTTATCTTTGCCCTCAGACATTTCGTAAAGGAGAAGTTTGTTCAAAGTAACTAAGATAAGGTGTTATGCACAATTTTAGGAACAAAATGTCCTTCAAGCTTGATTAACCAGCAGCCAATAAATAGGATATTTTGCCTACTCAGCTGTGGCGGAGTTTTGTGCCCACCCACTCCAGACGTCTCTGGCATTTTGTGAGTAGGGGTCTCTGAGAAATAGCACGACTGAACTACTCAGATTCTACTGTTAAATAAGTACCCAACCAACGTTGGTGGCGCCATGTTGTGTAGTTCCTATATTACCCATACAGGACCTGTGCGTTCAGATAACATAAACTGTGGGTTTGGTGGCAGACTGACTCTGAGCACCCCCACTGAGAAATGTTAGCCTGTTTGCATAAGCTAGCTCACAGTGCCACTAGTGTCTCCTCTTATCGGGGAGAGAATAGTTTCTGGCAACCTCAGAACATGACAACCCTGATCCCTCAGGATCGTGGAAGCAATGTACTACTTTTCGCTCAGTCACTCGTGCTTACCTATCTTGTCTCAGAGATACACAGAATAAACAGCCTGGGCGTTTCAATAAGGGTTTATTGAACAGTCGTTATTCTTATGTAGAATATATGAGCTGCAACAACCATTAGACAGTAGCAGAGATATATGATTAGCAGTACAGTGAATATAAATGGATAGTACAGTTCTACCATCTTGCAATACGCATGAATAAATACATGAATATAAAATGCATGATAAAAGAAAGCGCATACTCCTACGATGCCTATCTAGATGTACCTAAGTGTACCTAGCATGTGAGTAGGTGTGAAGCCAAGAATCCCTCTAGGATTTAGTCGAACCCCATTACCTGATTTGTGAGAATGTAAGAGCGCTTCTTGGTCTCGAGTTGGACACCCCGCGAGGGATGTTCAGACCACTGTCAGCTGGAGCGTCAGCATGCAGGAGTCTTAGCGTCTCTGGTCAGTGTGTCGGCCTGGAAGTCTCGGTTCTCTCTAACTAACACTAGCAAGAGGTGCTGTATTTATACAGAAAGTATCTAGGGCTCCTTTGTCCCTTGTTGCTTGTATAAGCCATTGTTGGATTTGAGGATGACGTATGGGATGACCCGTGTACGTAGTTATGGGGAGGAAGGTGGTGTAGCCCCAGCCTGGTTTCTAAGAACCCGTATGAATATTCATTCATACTGTGTGAGTCTATTGATGGAGTTACAGGACTCTGTTGTTTAGGAAAAACCCTCCTTCTGCACCCAGGACTAGAACTAGGTAAAGGTTCAATCCTAAAAGGCTCGTTACAGTGTAGTGTAGGGGAGGTAATGTAAGGGAAGGGGTATGATGTTACCCGGGCCTATATTAGGGTTCTTATATGGAACATAACACCAGCAGCGTCATACAGCCTACTCCTCCCCACTCCCAATTTAAAAGCTTGAGTGGGGGGTGGGGGGGGGGAGTTGGGGAAGAGTGCCACTGGGATGTTCTGTGAAACATAAAACAATTAAATTGTATTTTTTTATGCCTCCTTTAAATTTTGATGGGAAACACTGGCTAAGGAAAAGCCTATAAGTACCACTGCAAGAGAATAGTATGATGACGATGTGGGGTGAAGAAACAAATGGAACAAGAGAGCATGAAAGGAAAGGATGGTGAGAAAGATGGCTGACTGAGCAGAAAGAAGAATGGATGAAAGGATGGAGGGATGGCTGGAGATAAGGACGAATGGAGAGAAGGATGAATGGATGGTTGGAAAGACAATGGATAGACTGATTAATTGATGAATTGGATGGGTGGATGGATGGATGGAAGGTTGGCTAGATGGAGGGATGCAGAGAAGAATAGATGATAGAAAGACGTATGGATTGAAAACAATAAACAGTAGAAGTATAATGATACAAAGAATGGGTGGCTAGAGAGAAATGGTTGGAGAAAAGGAAGGATTGAGGGGAGGAAGGGTGGAGTGATGAATGGATGGAGGGGTTGTAAGCATGGATAGATGAAAATATTGTTAATGGATGTATGGGTAGGTGAATGGAGAGAAGAAAGAATCTGTGAGAGAAGGAGGGAAAAGTGTAGACAGAAGAGTGGATGGATGGAGCTGAGGATGGTTGGATCGATGGAGGGAAGGAAGGAGGAAAAAATTCAAATCCATTGAGGAGGAAGTATAAATGAATAGATAAAAGACAAAGGATGGAGAGGAGGATGGATGAATGAAAAATACAGAAAGAAAGTTGGAGAAAATAGATTAATGAAAAGGGAAAAGACAGAAAAAGATGGGTTAAGGAAAAGAAAGACAGGCAATGGAAAAAAGAGTATAGTAGAGTGGAAAAAGAAAAGAGAAAATGGAAAGGTGGAAACGAGGAAATAAAGAATGAAGATAAGGCTGAAACAGAAAAGGAAAAAGGGTTATCAAAGAGAGAAAATGGAAAGAAGGAACGGTTGAAAAGAAGTGGAAAGAAGAAAGAAAAGGTTGGAATTGAAGTAGGAAGTAAAGAAAGAAGGAAAGACATGAAAAGAAAGATGTAAAACAAAGAAAGAGGAAAACAAATAATGAAAGAAGAAAAGAGGTAAAAAGGAAGGAAAGAAAATGAAAGATGAAAAGATACAGAAAGGAAGATAAAAGAAAGACAAAAGATGGAAATAAGGAAAGATATATAACCCTTGTTTTCGACTAGTGCCCCTTTGCAACTGTCTGCACAAACTATGGCTTTTTATTTGGAAATTGTTCGTTAAAGTGCCCAATGTGGGCCCGTTTTTTTCACCATTTTCTTTGGATGGAGTGACCTTTTCAATATCTTCCAGGAAGACCCAGCGCAGTAGAAAGCTCATAAGTTAGATTTTTTTATGAGTCCCCATTCAAACCTTTTTGTAAAGACGCAACCCCTTTGGCCATATTCTTAGAGAACTAAGGGGTAAAATACACAATTTGGTGATATCGTTTTCTAAATCCCCTCTGAACGAGTACTGGTCTCGCTTTTCTCAATTGCTTGCTCAGTGGCATTTCAGATATTGTTCAAAGTTGGGCTATGTTCTTTTCTAGCTACTTCCTAAATCATTTTATTTCAAAGGCAAGCAACTGGTAGCTATCTGATGCACAGGCATGTTTATGAATGCTGTATTGATATCGTCGTTTGCCAAAAAACGGTACTTTCTCTCTGACCATCCTGACTGCATGCTCAAAAGACAAGCATGTCTCAAGCTTCCTTCTTTTGCTAGACAATGGTGAACAGAATTCCAATCAAGATGTCAGTGTGGATGAAGCATCTTAGATTCCTACATTTCTTGCAGGGAATCCTGAACGCCTCCTTTAAATCCTTATGACAAGAAGACCACTTCCCCTCAGTTTCAATGTCTCTCACTTCCCCTCAGTTTCAAAGTCTCCTACTGCCATGGTGAGTTCCTCAAACTTATTGTGGATGGATAGGATCTTCCCAGCCGATGCACATTTGCCACCTTCCTCTTTGTAAATTCTTACCCTCTTGCCTTGCTCCAGCTCTGTTTTCACTGTCACTCTTCTTATCCCTATAATTCTCTTGGCCCAAGCAGTTGCTACATATTTGTCTGTAGTAACACACTACAAGGTGTTACCCAACACTTACCACCCTAGAAGGTGAACCTTCATCCTGTACTATCCTAACATTATCCAGAATTAAATTACTAGCTATTCCTTTGGAATTCCCTCTTAAGCTGCTGTTGAGTCCAACATGCCTGAGGAGAGTTGCAGAAGGCTAGGGCACCTTAATGTGCTAACCAAATGTCATCTAAATGTCCTAATGTCATTTACAAAAATATTTTCCTGCTGGCGTTACTGATAATAGAAAATCTACACCTCCTGGGATAACATTTTTGCTGACAGTATTTATGACGCAATATTTCTGTCACACTGTTTTTGATAATGATATTCTGACATAAAACCTTGTGGAAGGGCATGCTTTCTTATCTCTAGCATCTGTCCAGAATTTTATTATAGTGTAGAATTTGTCGCCCACCGATGACCCCGAGGTGGCCTGAAGCATTATGTGTCGATGAGTACGTTGCTACTGTGCATGTTCATGGTTTATAGAGTGTGGGTTAAGAGCGAGGCCTATGTGGGAAGAGCTTTAATGTAATGCAAGGGTGCGACAAATGTGTAGTGTCAAATTTACCTTTCATTCGTGGAGTGAAGCAGGAAGATGTAATTGATAGAGTCATATTTGCGTATTCTTACTATTTTTAGGTAGGGTGGGTTATTTGCTATACGGTTGTTTGTGTTTCGTTACTGGGTGTGGGATTGTGGACTTGACATTGTAGGGAGCACTGGATGTCATGGGTGAGGTTCCAAAGGTTGTTCCAATTGGAATGCTACAATCTTGTTGCTGTGCCGGTGCCTTAAATGCAGCACAGGGAAAGATGGAAAGGGCAAGTCAAACATGAAGGACTTCCATCCTCCATTTAGGTGACTAGCATAAATGAGCCATCCGAAATGGAAAAAAAACAGGTCTTTACCACCTTCCTAAATGTTAGGTAGTTATGGATAATTCTTCTCCCTGCAAATAGCAAGTTAAAACAATTTTGCTCTTGTACTGAGAAAGAAGTACCACCAACATGCAGTTGTTTGAAGGGACCGACAGTCAGTAGTGATTCAAGTCAGGAGTGGGATGTTCTTCTTTGGGCAAATCACTCATTTAAATTGGAGGAAGGTGAATATGAAACCACGTATAGCCCAGCCAGTGAGACGGACCGCATTAAATAAGCTGCATCTAGTCCTAGGCAACCAGGAAAGGACTGTAGGGGTCATGAGTTATAATTGCATATGTATAGGTTCAGAAGTTGTCAGCCAGTGGCATTTTGGATGGAGTAGACGGAGCGGGCTCCCTTGATACAGTCCATTGCAGAACCTTAGCATGATTAGAGAAATGTGATTGAGGTCTGAACTACTCTGTGCTGGAAGCCTAATTAAGAGAAGATGCAATGTAGGATACTTATCGTTTAGAAACCACTTCTGATCATTTGAAGTACTTTTGCCACAACTGGGATATCAGTAGTTAAGTTACTACTAGTAAAGTTAGACTTTTGGTCTTGTTTATCTTTGTGAACACCAAAAAGTAGTACAGTTAGACTTTTGGTCTAAGTTTACCTTAGTGAATACTGAAAAGTAGTACAGTTAGACTTTTGGTCTAAGTTTACCTTTGTGAATACTGAAAAGTAGCAAACCTACACAAAAGCTTAAGTTTACTTTTGTGAATCAGGCCTAAGGTGTTTAGGAGGTTAAAAAATGGAGAGGATAGAGGTGGCCTTTTTTTCGAAAGTGGGAGTGCATAAAATAAGTAGAGGGAAGACGTGGGACCTTCGTCTGTTGTAATGTGGCTGGAAGGGCAGAGCATGCTGCTCTTCCCCATGCAGTCCACTTTGTATGATACCAGAATATTGTTTTCAGAATATGGTCTGACATAAATATTGTGTCCCAAATATTGTTTACAACAATTTCGCCCCATTGGAGTTCATAATAGAAAATTTACCCAGTGGGATATTTTTGTCGACAATATTAAGAACATAATATTTATTTCAGACAATATTTCTGACAGCAATATTCTGACAAACAACTCTGTCCTCCCTTTGCATCTACAATCTGCGTGCTGAGCCTGAACAAAAAGACTGGACTGGTAGTGCCCTTTGCAGATGTGCCACTGTAGAGGCCAGGTGATGGCATCACAAAGACCTGGGTTCTATGTCAGGATGCTGTTTGACTGGGGTGATGTCCCTGTTCCAAGAAGCTCTATGAAAGAAGCAGAAGTCGATGGAGAGCTGATTTCACCTGCATCACCCAAACATGAGCCCCCAATTTATAGCCTGGCCATTTAGGAACATGACGCAAAAATGAACACCTAATATTTGCTTGCAATTTAGGTTGTTGGAGATTTAGCATACTAAACGTTAGCGCTGGAAAAACCTTGGTTACGGTACAGGTGAGAGAAAAGTTTCAACCATTGCTAAACTAATACAGGGAGGAATCAGGAACTTTGCACTATTATGTTAGTGAAAAACACTCTGCATAGCCCAACTAAGGATATTCTTGCAAAGGATCGAGACGTCCTCAACATTGTTGGTTGTTGTCATGGTGGGACATTTTCTTAAGATAGATGCTATACTTCACGTGCTTGTTTTATCGTGCCACCTCATAGTTGGATTACTAATCTTATGTGGTTCTGCCAAAGCATCTTGCATTTGGTTCTGCTACATCTGAACCAATAGTAAGCCTTGGGGAGAGGATGTGGTCTCACGGCTAGACTGCCGACTTTGGAGCTGGGAAACCAAGGTTCGAGCCTCGGGGTTGACTCCACATCCTGTGATTCTGGGCAAATCACTTAATCTCCCCGTGTCTACCAAAAAAATTAATGTGTCCTTGTGTAACGTAACTGGTGTTCATTTAAAGCGCTCCAATACCTTCGGGTCGAGTTTGCACTATATAAATCTGCAAAACAAAAAAAGCCCATCCTAATAGGACCTAGCCCAGACATGGCCTTCGGTTGCCAAGGACACTTCTTTATGCTTAGCTTATGCAGCACCACTGCCTCTGTTATATCCTCATGCTTATCCTCCCAGCTGTGGGGCTTGCCTGCCAAAGAAAAGGAAATCAGGGAAGACTTAGATTTCTCTCCTAACGTCCCAGGCAGCTGGCATATTGGAAGTCCTGAACTACATGTCCAAGTCATGATATATTTAGTAAATGTGGCATGCACTTAAAACTGCACACCTAATGACGTATATGGTAACTAAGATGTACTCTCCCTTGGAATTGTATTAAGTGGTTGATTGTGTTTTGCTAAAAAAAAGTCAAAATCGGAAAACCTCTACATAATGCCATAAGTGTCCTATTGAAATAGCAGCTTTAAGAACAGAGGGCCCGATTCACAAAAGTAAAGTTAAACGTTGGTCGAAGCTTATACAAAAAGTCTAACTTTACTACTTTTCAGTATTCAGAAAGGTAAGTTACGAGTACAGTATTTACGACTGCCTAACTCTCAAAGATAAAGTTAGACTTTTGAGCTTTGCCCCACTGCCCAGAGCAAGCAGATCATAAATAAAATGATAATAACATTTTGTTATTATCATTTTATTTTTGCTGTCTGATCCGCGCAATAGGTATATGGCAGGGTGGGGCCAGGCATGACAGGGAGGAGGAGTAGTGTGCACTCATGAGTGCGCATGTCTGTTTGGCCAGCCATCTTAGGCTGGCCAAACAGAAATGCGTGCTTATGTTTCTCCGACCCAGCTGTGTTGCATACCCTGGTTGGAAAAAAGACACAGGCTCCAAGGCATTGTATGAGTGGCAAACTAGGCCGGTCAGACCAATCCTGGTGCTGCTGTGATGCTATGAGAGCAGCGGCTGGATTGGGTGGGGCAGCCTGTGCCCTAAGGCCCATCCTCATTTGGGCCGGACGAGAGAAGCAACGAGGCAGCCAGGAGCGTCAGCGGGAGCGGAACCACAGGTAAGTCTTCTTTTATTTTATATTATTACCCAACCCCAACCCTCTTCCTCCCTGACCGCCCTACCACCCTAGATAGGGGTGGCCGCCACTGGACAGTCAACACTGAGGGGAGCGCAAATTGTGGATCATGTACCATGATGCAAAGGAGAAAACATTTCTGAGATATGATGTAGTGTCTGGCCGCACCCTTTTCCCTGCCCAAACTGATTTTCATGATCTCCTCTGCCATTTATCACATGTTCCTAATGTTCCTTCTCTTAAAAATTGCATTCTGGCCCATTGATTACACTTCATCCGGGCCGAGCCGGAGAGTATGGCCCGGGTGCGGAGAGTACAGCCCAAGCCGGAGATTCCGGCCCGACTGCAGACGTAAAGATACGACTCATAAATGACCTCTGTGAATACCAAAAGTCGTAAAGTTAGACTTTTGTCTCAGATTGCGTTTGTAAATCGGGCCCACCATGTGTGGAGTTGCCCATTTGGACCCTGGAAATCCTGAACACTTCATAATACAGAGAGGAAGTGTGTCAGGGGAGATTGTGGGACACTCTCATCTTACACGGACTGTGAGGGAGAGGCGAAAAAGTTGAATAAAGGAGCCTGTTGCACCGAATCTCGTGTGTCCATCTCTTTTTTTAAAGACGCGACAACTGCCGATGAGGAGGCAAAGCTGCTTGCCTGTGCTTTTGCTGCCCGCCTCGCACTGCTTGTCCCATCAGCTGGCGGCCTGCCCAGGAGTAATTCTTGAGTCTCGTACTTCTGCACTCTCGGAGAGGACGAACACTGCCATGGCTGGACGCCCATATGTCGATGGGCCGCTAGGCCGCAGCATGCTGCTTTGACTGACTGCTTTCTAAACAGCCCCCCTCCTCCAGGTACCGCTGCACGGGTGTGCCACTGCCAGCCTCCGCACAAGATACAGCCGGCGCCACTCCAAAAACCTGAGGACTTCTAGTACCTCATCTGTCTCCTTGCTGCTTGTGGCCTACAAAACTCCTACCTTAAGTGCCACTAATGAGCACGCCTGCCAGACACTCCACCACAGTGCTTCTTTACTTCCCTGCTGTTTGAAGTCTGCTCGTTCCTGGACACAGCACAGACAGTGAGCGCGCCTGCTTCCCACTCGCCCCTCACAGGCCCAGTGGGCCCCCTCCTTATTCACATCACCACCAAGAACACCAGTGCATACCCCACGCCATGGCGCCGGACAGTGGGGCTAAGTATGTTGCCGTTGCCTTCTTGAAACCACTCCCACCATTTGACACGGCCAAGAAACAACACACTGGGGCCAGATGATCTGCCTGGATTGAACAATTCAATGATTTCATAGATGCTCTTGGGAAGGAGGAAGGAAGACGAAGACAAGATTGTTAAGTACCTCAAGAACCTGGTGGGTGAGGGAGTCAAGGAAGCTTTAAAGGAGCTCGTAAGTGAGGACGCTGCGTCATATTCAAGGTCAAGGACGCTCTTGCAAAGAAATTTGTCCCGCCACCAAACGTCAGCTATGAAAGGTACCTTTTCCACAAAGCACAACAACAGCCTAGAGAAACAATGGATGATTTCGTACAGAGGCTAGAGACACTTGTTAAATATTGCGATTTTAACGACTTCAATGATGAGAAAGCCATGCGTCTCAGAATAATAGATGCCTTTCTGACTCATTCAGGAGGGCGAATGCTCAAAGACACTCACAATCTAGAGAAGTTGCTAGCAGCTGTCAGGGCTGAAGAGGGAGCTGAACGACAGGCGACTGCCATGGAAAAAGGATCCACGCGCAGTGAGACAGCACTTGCTGTGAGAAGCACTCGCAAGATGGCTCACGACAGATGCAAATGCACAACCCCACAAGGGGCAAATTCATGCCATCCGTGTGGTCTTCCATTTCCCCATGAAGGAAAGTTTCTTGCACTCAGACAAACATGCCAAAACTGCAGAATGGAAAATCATTTCAAGTCCGTCTGTCGGGCGCAAGAAAAAAGGGAGGAGTCAAACCACAAACAATGGAGAAAACAAGGCTGGCACGAGGTGACTTCTGCAGGTCAGAAGACATCACCAAGAAGCACCATAGCCACCACGTAAAATTCACATGGAGTCGCAGGTCACCCAGATACTTTTTTAGCGAGTCATCACCCGTATCCCTGTCGAAGGAGAGCGAAGAGGATGGATACCTGCTTATGATGTCCACAGACGACCCCGACTCCTGTATGATGCCAGTCAAAGTAAAGCTAGGGGACCAGACATTTTACTTTATTGTGGACAATGGGCCCTCAGTAAATGAAGTGGGACAGCAAGAACTAACTCGGCTATGCCCTGAGCCAATAATCTCCACATCCAGGAGAAGGATCTACACAAGGACGGGAGGCGATTCACTGAACTATGCTGAAAGATTCAAGTCAGTCTTGCAATATCAAGGGAGAGAAAGAAGTGCTCATATTCACACCATTGAAGGACGCATGTCAGCTCCCAACATCATGTGTCTAGACACAGCAATGCCGCTAGGAATAGCCACCATTCAGAGGAAGGGAGGAGAGGTCTGGCACATGAAGTCAGAAGGCGTGCAAAACTAGTGCCCCATGGTACTACTGAAAGTCAGTGACCACCCCATACCTTTCCTCATCGTTAGAGGAACATCCATCAACATCATGCCATTGGAGTGTTTCCAAGAACTTCCGCTTCCATCACCCCTCACACCCTCTGATGTGCTTGTGTACACATGGGCTGTGTGCAAACCACTTGACAGTAGGGGGTCATTCACAGCAATGAGACAGCACAAGACAAAGTCCGTGCAAGCGACCATCCATGTGTTGGATGGCAAAGCGTCAGGCGCCTACCTCCTCAGCTTTTTAACAGCTACGGATATGGGTTTAATGTCCATCAGCTACCACATAACACAACACAAGAGATTGTGCGGCAATGCCCATCACTATTCTGGGGTCTAGACAACCTTAAAGGTATGCGAGTCCAACTGCACATCAATGAGGACCTTTTGCCCAGCGGCACAAAGCGAACGAAACTAGGGGTAAGCCCTAATAATCCTACTGCATCTGGGCTATGAAAACACTCTCAAAACAAGACTGTGATGCAGAGGAACGAATATGTCAGTTAATTTATCCTAGGGAGAACTGAATTGATCCCTATCATAGAGTACCATAAATCTATTGTTTTCTTATTTATATACCACCAACGCTTACTCCAGGAGTGGTTGTAAAATTATTTATATGCACCACATTTATCACAAACAACAAACACAAATAAATCACATATACAAATATATATACAAACAAATACAAACTATCTTTCCTGCCAATCATTTTCACGTGCGGATGTATCAACAGCCTTATTCCATCCGGCACTAGAATAAATCCAAAACGAGGAAGTCCTGTACACATTCGAGGGAATTTTTCACCCTCACTTCCTTATCAAGAACATGTACACAATTATTTTATGTAAATCCACATTTGGTGGACTCCTCTGTATCTTGGGGTGACGCGTTTCGGCCTTAATCAATTAGGCCTCATCAGGACAGTTGCGGCAGAGAAAATAATGCCCAATTGGTATGCACAAGGAAAACTGGGTTCAAACGGGGTGGTGAAACCTTCCTCCTGTTGCCCGTAATCTTACTATGCACTTGAATCGTAACGACTGATTCAACTGCAGGTTGCTGCCAAAAAGGTCTGGAAAGATCTTCTGTCAACCTGGAGCGTACGTCTCCGGTTGCGGGTAAAGGAAATCTCCTAAGGTCCTCTGGAAATACGCATTCCTTCCCTTCTCCAAAAAGCAGTGGAAAACAAAATACCTCATCTACTGCAGCTGGACATCATTGAACCATCAAAAGGGCTCACCCTGTGGGTTTCACCTATAATTGTGGTACTAAAAAAAGACTACAAAGGAGATGTGCGCATTAGTGTCGATGTGCGACAACCTAACAGCGATAGAACAGGAAAGACACCTGGCCGTCACATAGATGACATGATCACTCAACTGAATGGCACCACCTCATTTTCCAGCTTTGACCTAAACAGGCTACTACTAGCTAGAACTAGAAAAGAACTGCTGGTACAGCACTACTTTCGCTACCCATGTAGGTCTTTTCCGATATAAATGACTACATTTTGCCATTTCATCCACAGCTGAGATTTTTCATGACTTTATTTGCCGGATCATCCAGCCAGTCCACCGCGCCATTAACTACAGTGATGACATACTGGTCTTTGGAAGCACGCACAAGGTGCAAAACAAAGCACTCCTACAAGTGTGTCAGCCACTCACGCTCAATGCCAGCAAATGCAAATTTCACAAGCTGCGCCTCCAATTTTTTGACCACATCTTCTTGGCTGATGGCATGACTTCAGATGCTGATATGGTGAAGGCACTATCAGAGACCAGACCCCTGAAAGATGTGGGAATGCTGCTCTAATTTCTTGGCATGACCAGCTATTGCCGTAGGTACATCGTCGACTATGCCACCTTAAGCGTGCCGCTACGTGACCTGACAAAACAGAAGGTGGAATTCCAGTGGTCACCAGAATGTGAAAGCAGTTTCCAAAGCATCAAAACTACCATTGAAACAGTCACAGTCATGATGTGCGTCAAACCCGAATTACACACAGAAGTCATGGTGGATGCCAGCCTGGTGGGGCTTGGTGCCAATCTGGGTGACCTGGGTCCCAGAGACACATAGTCCCACATGCCATCAGAAGCTTCTCCATGTCGAAAGGGCCTACTCACAACCGGAGAAGGAAAGTCTTGTGGTTGTCTGGGCATGCAAACAATTTCACATCTTTCTCTACGGGAAACATTTCACCATCGTAGCCCACTGGCTACTTCTCCAGAGTACCGCTACAAGCCACAAATTCAAAATCATCCATAGCATAGCTGAAGAATACCTCCACTTCATACTACCCTCAAGCACCCCCCTGGCTCTCCCCATCCCTCAAATTTATGCTGCCACCTAGTCAGATGAGGGATTAGCCATGGTCAAACGACTCATTCGCACGCAGATGTGTAATGCCAAACCAAAAAAGAGAGGAGACACAGATTACATAGCAATGTTCCACAACATCCAAGAGGAAGTAGCAGTGATGAACAAAGGTATCATTCTCAGAGGGTCACAAATCATTCTACCTACAAGCCTAAGACAGAGGGACATTGAACTGGCTCATGAGGAACACAGTGGCCACAAAACAAGCCTTATTAGGACTGATATGATTTCCAAAACTAGACAAGAGAGTAGAGAACGAGCTGAAAGTCTGTCACATTTCGATTGTCTTAACAGCAGCCATGACTCAGCATCCACTAAAAATGTCAGATCTCCCGGAAAATGTGTGGGAACTTGTGGTGGTCAACTTCTTTGGCCCCCTTACAAATGGCAAATACTTGCTAGTCTTAATGGAAGAACACTCCCACTTTCCACTGGTGAAAAACATCTCGTCCACGGCACACGCCAAGGTAACAAAAAAACTTGACAACATCTTTGAAACATGGGGAATCCCAAAGTTCTTGAAGTCACACAACGGACCACGTTTCACTAGCAGAGAATTCAAGGAGTTTCTGGCCCACGTGGGTTTGGAGCACCAATGGATCACTCCACTGTGGCCCCAAGCACATGGAGTGGTCGAACTCTTCATGAGTACTCTCAAAAGAACTATACAGAGGACACATGCTGAAGGGATAACAATTTACCAGACTCTGTGTCAGGTTCGGAGAGCCTACCGAACCACCGCTCAATGCACAATAGGAGTGAGCCGTGCCACGCTCATGTTTGGTCGAACATCCTGCACAGAACTCCCTCACTGGCCAGTAGAACGTCAAGTGGACATCCGTAAATTACAAACCACCAATGCTACCACCGATGCTACCAAGAAGGAAAAGATGAAAGCCTATGCGGACACCAAGAGAAAAGCAAGGGACACGTCATTGGGAAAAGGAGACTAGATTGTGGTCGGACAACGCCAGAAGTCTGACACTTCTTTTGACGTTGAACTCTTGAAGATAACGGAGAGACAAAGGACCATGGTCACAGCCACCAGGCCAGGTAAATCCATTACACGTGACATAACACACTTCAAATGGGCACCTCATCCATCAGAACCACAAGCCGATACCAAGATCCGGCGCTGGGGTTTTCTAAGCCAGACGACTCGAACCAAGAGAAAAAGGAAATGGATGAAACTACCCATCCGCCAACAAATATTTCAAGGTCTGGATGTCTGGTAAAGAGGCAGTGCAGGCTGATTGAGGAGATCTAACGTTAGTGCCTAAGAACTAACCAGGTACTTAACCAGGGGGGAGGTGTAGAGTTGTGCATTAGGACCCTGAGAACCCTGAACACCTCAGACTGCAGGGAGGAAGTGCATCAGGGGAGAAGAAAGAGGACTGTGGGACACTCTCGTCTTACTGGGACTGTGAGGGAGAAGAGAAAAAGTTGAATAAAAGAGCCTGTTGCACCGAACCTGCTGAGTCCGTCTGTTTTCTTAAAGACGTGACACTGTGGTTATGCAGTAGGAGGTTTATACTTTATCCTGCTTGGGCATTGTATTGTATAGTACTATAAACAGAACAAAAATAGAGCAAACCTTAACTGATAAGGAGAGAGTCAAGGACATTATTTGCTTTGGAATAAGCCGCAGTCTCTAGGGTGATGTCAATTTGTATATCATGTAGTAGCACTTTAGTAAATTTCCCCCTAAATATAAACTTCATACAAAGTGACAAATTCTGAGCAAATAGAGAAGACCAGTTATGCACCACACATGCAAGTGGAATGAGAAGTGAATGTGCTTTTCTTTTCTTGTAGCAAAAGGGAGCTCTCTGTAATGATTTTTGTTCAAGAAGCTTTTTGTGATGGAGGACACCATATGCCACTTTATGAATGTATAGAGGTGCTGAAACATAAAGTATGTGAGAAGTAGCATACAAGAACACATATATATATGAGCCATACACTTTCTCTACGCTTGAAATGTATTTACATTTGTGAGGAAATTTACTAAAGTGTGACGCAATTCAGACCAGGAATCAAAACTGCTGTGTTGCGTTGCGTCAAAGGTTGAGTGAAAAATAGCACTGTATCTACTAAGGCAGTGATACTCAAAGTACAGTCTGGAGGCCGCATGTGTCCTTCTTGACCTATACATGTGGCTCCCGGTCAACAGCAACGCTGGGCTGCTGTTTACTTGACTCAGCACGACCATTAAAAAGATGTTAAATAAACAGGCAAGCATTTATTTAAAGGTTAAAGGTTAAAGTTAAAGAAAGGAAGTACATAGGGTGTTCTGCACCGCTTAATTTTAGGAACACCTTCCTTTTTAAAGACATCTTGCAGCAAATGTGTAAAAATATGACAAAAATCTCTTCAAAATCTGAAATTGTATTTCATTAAAATGCACAAGCATTTCACCTTAGGGCATCAGATTATATCAGTGCATTGAGAGGTAGGTTTTTAAAAGTGATAGTTTTCAAACGTGAATTTAGAAACATTTATGCTCCCTCTGCCCCCCCCCCACTGACAACAATGCCAATCGTGAACCAAGAGGCAAGGCAGTTGTGTGCACCCTTTGGTTGGCCTGGGTTGCTATTTTACATGAATAATATTATTGTTTATTAAATGAAAAACAGAAGGTTTTGTACAGTGCACATATGTAATTCAAGTTTCTCTTATGTGTGATACTGAAGAAAAAGGAGGGAAAGTGAAATGAAACAATTGCCTAAGATCACACAATTTGGTCAAGTGGGGAAGCCATGATTGATTCCCGGTTTTCTGATTCCACATTGTGCAATTCAAGCACTAAATGGACATGCTTCGCTTCACCTAACTGGCACCCTACTGGAATCAATGCTGCCCTCGGTCACACAACAGACTAAGCTTTCTGGATCTGGAAAAATGATTGTGAGTACCCTTGTACGAAGATATGGTGCTGTTTCTCTTTCCCCCAGCACTGACACACTTAAGTTTGTCATGTGTCAATTCACACACCCTTGCACCATAGAGCAAGGATGTAATGAGTTCTGTGAAGCATAGGTTTTGCAGTGGAAGGGGTCCCTTCCAGTGCAAAACTATGCTTTAATACTTTTCCCACTATGTATGCATGCTGTATGCAGCACGCAAGCAAAATCTGTAAAGTATGGAGAAATTAAAACATTTCTCCTCTGTTAAGCCTGCCTCGAGGAGGTGTAAGGTTTTGGTGCAGATCAAAACTTTTAGTCGATAGGGATTTGCGTCAAAGTCTATGGGTGGCTGCATGGTAATGCCCGTGGTACCACCCAAATGCACATCTCTTTGACACAAAGGGGTGCAAAGCAATACTTTTCATTACTTTGGCTCCAACTTTGCAAAGCAAATGAAGATTCGCATTGAAAGTGGAGAGGTGTGGTGCAGCGGCCAGGGCAGCTGACTTCGGAGCACAGGGTTCAAGGTTCGATCCCCGGCTCCGGTAGCAGCTCAGCACCATGTGACTCACTTAATTTCCACGATGGCCCCCAGCGCCTTGAGACCCGTAAGAGTGAGTAGCTGCGCTATATAAAAACGGATTTACATTTTTTTTTTACATTTAAAGTAAACACCACCACAGTGCTTTGCATTGAGCTTGTGTAGCAGACGTAATACACATCCGGCGCAAAGTGTTAGTAAATCTGGGCCCTAATCTACTGGCAGGCAAAACTGTACGATTTCAGTTTTCAATATAGTGGTACAACTACAGCTTACTAGCGTTATTAGAAATATCTCTGTAGTCCCTCCCACTACTCATGAGTGAGACATTGTTTAGCTCTAAATAAATCTTTTGAGGAAGTTACTCGAGGCAACAAATAATTCTCTGATACATTTCTGTAATAAACACCTACATAACCCAGTCTCCCCCTTAATATAAATGAAAAGAAATGTTATTGAAAGTTTAAGCAGCAATCGGGTTATCAGGGCAGGACAGTCAGAATAAGACAGACACCTCAGGTGAACAGTTGAGAAGACACTGACAGGGCCTGAAAGACTGGGGCCCTGTGTCAGAGCCCTGCAAGGTCCTTAATATGGGTCATTGTGATGGCTCAATGAGTAGAACGCTGGTCACTTAAATATGCAATGAGCTGAAGGTCGCAAGCTCTAACCCTGGCAAAGCTGGCTCAGACTGTCATCCTTCTGAAGTCTGTAAATTGAGTACCCATATATTGGGTAATAGTAATCTCAGGGGCATAGCTGCTAATGGTGCAACCGGTGAAGTGGCACAGGGGCGCAGAGGGGGCAGGGGGCACTGTCGGGTCAGCACCAGCTGAAGTTAATTTAGAGGCTGCCTCTTCAGATTATATAAACTCAAAGCATGCCTAGGTCCAGGCTCTGTGTTTACTCTGAGGGTGAAAGAAGGGAGAGGAGGAAAGGGAAAAGTGACAGACTGGGGGGAAGGAAATGAGGATTGGCAAAATGGGGAAAGCAAGAGAAATAAGGATGACTAGAAAGAAGGGAGGAAGGGGATGAGGATGAGTGAGAGGAAGAAGAGGGGAAGATAAATAGAGGAGAAAGGGGTGAGAGAGGAGAGTGTGAGAGGGATGAAGGCGATGAGAGGAGAGAGAAATGGAGATAAGGAAAGACAAGGAGAATGAGGAACTTGGAGGCCCTTAAGCAAGGGTGTACATATAATTGGTGCAGCAAATGTAGTGACACTGATATCCAGGGATGAGATGGGGTCACTGCAGCTCATTTACATCAATGTTTTTATACTGACAGGGGGCAGTTTTCTTGCTTGCATTATGGCCCAAGACACCCAGGTACGCCACTGAGTAATCTCTGATATTTACAGCCCTTACAAACGGCAGTAGTGAGGTATTCAGTGCTATATAAAAACAAGCATTTGCAATGCAATAGGTCTCGCATTTACAAGAGTTTGAGCTATTGGCATTGTAAATGACAATGCCAATAGCTTAAACTCTTGCAAATGCGAGACCTATTGCATTGCAAATGCAATTTTTGGAAAAGATACCCATGCCCCACTTTCACGTTAATGTCGGCCACGCCCCTTTCTTTAGACAAGTCGCGTCTAAAGAAAGGGGCATGGCTGCAATTAAAGTGAAAGTGCCATATGGGGCGCTTTTACAAAAAACGCATCTGTTTATCAAGTTGACAAACAAATGTTTTTTTTGTTGTAAAAGTGCCCCATGGCGTGGTTTCACTTTAATAGCGGCCGCGCCCCTTTCTTTGGACGTGGCTCGTCTAAAGAGAGGGGTATGGCCGACATTAACGTGAAAGCACTGTATGGGGCGCTTTTCCAAAAATTGCATTTGCAATGCAATATGTCTCACATTTGCGAGAATTTAAGCTATTGTCATTTATAATGGCAATAGCTCCAACTCGCGTAAATATGAGACCTATTTCATTGCAAAGCAGCGGCCGCAATTGTCCCAAGCTGCTATGAAAGTGAAAACGCGCATGGCGGGCTGCACGTCATAGTGCAGGACCAGAGACTCATTAAAGAAAATAGTGCTTACAGACTAAAATAAACATACAGTGTAACAACAGAAGTAAAAGGGACAGTTCTCCTGCGACGTTACAAATGAAGACAGGGCGGTACTTAGGAGAGACTAACAAGCCTAATAAGGAATCGGAAGCCAGCATTTACGAAGGACAATGACACAAACCAATGAAAAATATGGGCAGGGCTTCAAGTCCATACTCTAATACAGCATGCTTCGCAGAGTAGTGCATGCGCTGCCCAGGCTCGACCTAATAAGTTATTATTATTAGAATGAATCTCAGGACTTGGGTCGCTGTCCCTCCAGGCTCCTGCATCTTATATTCCTTGCTTCTTAGTTTCAATATCTAAGGGATGCCAACAGAAGCAAATCTTGCTAACAGTTTCATAACCAGATTTATCGTCGATGTGTTCATAAAAGGCTATAATTTTCGTGCAGGAACGACTTAAAAGAAAGCTAAAGAAAAAAGCTGCAATAATCCCACTCCTCTAGAGAGCATAGGAGGATAGAATACAAAAGGCAGACCTCGAGGCATGTGCATGTGGCGGATGGGAGTGGTTCGACCCATGCCCTGGCGCTGGCATTCTCTGGAGCAGCACCATTAATCGCTTTGTGGGTAGGAAAGGCCACTTGACCTCCTTCTCTACATCTGGTTTGTTCAAAATGACGCTCGCCAATCTAAAAGGATGAGCATAGGAGATGTATTGTATTTTAGCAAATATATAACACTTCATCCTTCTGTTGAGGCCACAAAGCGATAATATTTCCTTTAGGTTCCTGATGCGTTTCGGAGCGCATGGTGCATTGGGTGTCCAATGGCCTTCATTGGGTGAGGTGGTTGACATCCACAGGGTGAACAGTTAAAATATCGAATTTTAAATATCGATATGGCATAATATCGAGTTGTAAATATCGAGTGGACATAATATCGACTTTCAAAAATATAGTTGTGCAGAATATCGAAAGGCAGGTAAGAAATTTCGTTTTTCATGATATCGAAGTTAGTAATATCGACAGTCATAATATAGTTGTTAAAAATATCGATTTAGTTTTAGTGTTTTAAGTGTTAGTATATGTGTTAAAAGTATGTATTATTTTTGTAATGTATGTTTGAATTTTATTTAAGTAATGAATTTTATGTTAATTAATTTTTGCGTAATTTAATTCCGTAGCGGGTTGTGGGTTTATTGGGGAATAGGGTGGGAAGTAATTTAATTATAATATATTTTTTAAGAATTATTTAGAATTAATTAATTATATGTTAATTAGTTTTGCATAATTTAATTCTGTAGCGGGTTGTGGGTTTATAGGGGAATAGGGTGGGAAGTAATTTAATTGAAATTAATTAATTAATTAATTATTTTATTAATTAATAATTTAGTATTTAATAATTTATATTGTTAATTAAGTTAATTTATTATTAATTAATTATAAATTGTTTTATAACAATTAATAATTAATTGGTAATTATGTTAATTGTGTTATTTTTTTTAAAATTAATTAGATATTAATTATTAATAATTAATTTGTAAATATGTTAATTGTGTACTTTTTTAGCAGTGGGTTGAGGGTTGATAGGGGAGTAGGGTAGGAAGCAATTTAGTTTTAATGTAATTTTTATTATTTTTTATATTATATTTATTAAAAGTTATTTTATAGTGTTAAATGTGTGAATTAATTTAGATTAGATGGTTATTAATTTTATTGTTAATTGTTATTAGTTAATTAATTAATTGTTAATTAATTATGTTAATTTATTAATATTTTACAATATTGTAGGTGACGTTTATAGGGGAAAATGGTGGGAGTTAAATTAATTTTGAAAAAATAATTATTTGTTAATTAATGTTAATTATATTGCAGGAGTGGGTAAACTAAATTATTCCCCTACGCTATCCAACACTTTCCTTACTGTTACACTTGGTGGAGTGGGAATATTAAATTATTCCCACCCGCTATCCAACACTTTCCCTACTGTTGCATTCGTTGGAGTGGGAATAGTAATTTTTACCCTCCCGCTATCCAACACTTTCCCTACTGTTGCACTCACTGGAGTGGGAATAGTAATTTTTACCCTCCCGCTATCCAACACTTTCCCTACTGTTGCACTCACTGGAGTGGGAATAGTAATTTTTACCCACCCGCTATCCAACACTTTCCCTACTGGTGCACTCACTGGAGTGGGAATAGCAATTTTTACCCACCCGCTATCCAACACTTTCCCTACTGTTGCACTCACTGGAGTGGGAATAGTAATTTTTACCCTCCCGCTATCCAACACTTTCCCTACTGTTGCACTCACTGGAGTGGGAATAGTCATTTTTACCCACCCGCTATCCAACACTTTCCCTACTGTTGCACTCACTGGAGTGGGAATAGTAATTTTTACCCTCCCGCTATCCAACACTTTCCCTACTGTTACATTTGGTGGAGTGGGAATAGTACATTATTCCCACCCGCTATCCAACACTTTCCCTACTGTTGCACTCACTGGAGTGGGAATAGTAATTTTTACCCACCCGCTATCCAACACTTTCCCTACTGTTGCACTCACTGGAGTGGGAATAGTAATTTTTACCCACCCGCTATCCAACACTTTCCCTACTGTTGCACTCACTGGAGTGGGAATAATAATTTTTACCCTCCCGCTATCCAACACTTTCCCTACTGTTACACTTGGTGGAGTGGGAATAGTACATTATTCCCACCCGCTATCCAACACTTTTCCTACTGTTGCACTCACTGGAGTAGGAATAGTAATTTTTACCCACCCGCTATCCAACACTTTCCCTACTGTTGCACTCACTGGAGTGGGAATAGTAATTTTTACCCTCCTGCTATCCAACACTTTCCCTACTGTTGCACTCACTGGAGTGGGAATAGTAATTTTTACCCACCCGCTATCCAACACTTTCTCTACTGTTCCACTCGCTGGAGTGAGAATAGTAATTTTTATCCACCCGCTATCCAACACTTTCCCTACTGTACCACTCGCTGGAGTGAAAATAGTAATTTTATCTCCGACGATATGCAACGTTTTCAGTATTGTTATGTTTAATGTAGTGTAAAATATTATTTAAATTTTTTTTTTTAAATGTTTTAAGTTATTATATATAATTTATTTTTATATTTATATTATAGGTTTATTTATATATATATATATATATATGCCAAATCCTCGCCTTGAAAATCCTTTGCCAGGAGAAGAACGAGCGCAGACCCAGGTTCAGTGCTAATTGTTAGTTTATTCTGCACACCATCACATCGCCATAACGCGTTTCGGCAGATCCCTGCCTTGATCACATGACAACGTCGCTTTGCGAAAAACCCTTTTAAAGTGCCAGTGCATATTGACCAGGTAATAGACATAGAAAAAATCCTTACAATTCCTGCATAAATGCATAAATCCCCAACTTTGTAAATGCAATCATTGTCTATTTAAAACTGATGGATTAAAAAAAACATGAAACCAAGGGCACTTGTTTTCCCAATTAAAATAATTATGAATGATTATTATCACAATTTATTGCTTCAATGCATTTTACTTAATTCACCACCTTATCAAACTATGCTCATACCTGTTCCTATAACTATTTTGCAATCGTACCTAAAATTTACCTTATAAAAAACCTAAATATTCCCACCTAGTGCAATTATGTAAAGTGCTAGTGCTAGTTAAAAAACATCATTTCAAATTGCCTAGAACATTATTTTAATACTGTGATATCTCATCAGTTACTGTTCTGGAAACATAAAACCAAGTGCAAAAGACAGCATGTGCAAAAATAGGCTATGGCTAAACACCAGATATATTACCTGAGTCAAGAAAAATGATTCCCACAATTATAAATATATTCTCATGAAAATGTAAATAAATACTATAAATAGATAAATACATATAACTGTCATATAAATATAATTCATTTGTCTAAAACCCAAGTAAAAGATTATTACCTAAAAAAGCTTTTATATGTTTAAATCATCCCTTATCAATAAAATCAATTTCATTGTCAGTAATACATGAATGAACAATTTGCAATTATGTATCAAATATACACGGGTAAGAGGAAATAAACTGATAAAGATAGCTAAATTCTCTCGAATACTATTGTCATCTTTGATCAACAAATTTAATTTTGGAGACTCCTATAGCACCAGGGAGCTGCTGTGACATCTGGGATTAACCCATTCTTACACCCACGTCTTCACTGCGTGAGGGTTTGCAGAAAGAGTAGTATTTATAAATATGTATGCAAATCCTCACTCGTGTTTAATCCCCCTGGCTGTTTTGTATCTAGCTCGAGAATATAGCGGGTCTCGAGACGTCTCAGCTTTCCTTCTCGATCTCCCCCTCTCCTTTGTGGCGGGACTGTGTCAATAACATAATATTTTAGATGTTTCAGGTTGCTCTCATGTTGCTCCTTAAAGTGTCTTGCCACCGGATAACTAGGGTCATTTTTAGTTATTGCCCTGGTGTGTTGCAGAACCCTTTTATGAGCCGCCAATTTTGTACTACCAATGTATGCTAGATTGCAACTGCATTCCAACACATACACCGCATAGTCTGTTCTGCATGTTAAATGTTGTTGAATCATATGTGGCTTGTCATTGAAAGCTGAGCGATAAGACGTTCTATTGCTTCCATACAGACACGCTTTGCAGCTAGAGCATTTAAAAAATCCCTTTCTCGCAGAAAGCCAACCCCCTATTTCTTGGTCCTCTGGACTGCTCTTAACTAATGTGTGGGCCATGGATGCCGACTTTCTATATGTTATGGCTGGAAATCTAGGGAGAGTGCCGCCTATTATCGGGTCATCCTTAACTATAGGCCAATTGCGTTGAATAATCCTCCGTATCTGTTTTTCCTGTCGTGAAAAAGTCAGAATAAGTCTGACTGGTTCAATAGAAACCTCTTGACCCCCATTAGATGACTGCTGTGGATGTCCCTTATAGTTAAGCAAATCTTCCCTGGCCAAACTTCTGGACTTGTGGATAGCTGCATCTATGATTTTAGTATTGTAGCCCCGTTGCAAAAAGCGTGCCTTGCTGTCCATTTGATGTTTCTCCATGTCCCTTTCATTGCTACATATCCTGCGCAACCGCAGCATCTCCCCATAGGGGATGCTGCGAATTAAGTGGGGGGGATGTGCACTAGATGCATGGAGCAAAGTATTGCCTGCTGTCTCCTTACGATATAGGGATGTGGTTAAAATTTCATTATGTATTGTAACCCTCACATCCAAAAATGTAACAGTAGTATCACTGATGCATGAAGTGAATGTGAGGTTGACGTGATTCACGTTAATTTGAGCAATAAAATCTCTGGCCTCTGTCTGTGTACCATTCCACACAATAAAAAGATCGTCAATATATCTGAGCCAGGACACAACTTTTTGACTATAAATTTGCTCAAATTGCTTTTTGAGGACCAACTCCTCCCACCAGCCCATAAAAATACAGGCATAGCTGGGGGAGAAGCTGGCCCCCATTGCAACCCCCTGCACCTGCTGATACATTTGTTTTTTGAATAAGAAGAAATTATTTTCCAAACAGAAAGTCAGCATGTCCATCAACATTCTATTGTGCTGCATGTACTGTATGGGTCTGCTTGCCAAAAAATATTCCACTGCTTTAATTCCATCACAATTTCTAATACATGTATACAGCGAGGACACGTCCAAAGCTATTAGTTGGAAACCTTTCTGCCAATTAACATTCCTGATTTTTCGAATAAAATCGCTGGTATCCTGTATGTATGACTTCAAATTATGGACATGTTCCTGCAGAAAGAAGTCTATATACCTCAACATGTTTTCTAGAGGCCCATCACAGGCTGCAATGATTGGCCTTCCAGGTGGCCTCTCAATGTTCTTGTGCACCTTCGGAATAAAATAGATTATGGGAATTTTCGGGTATTCCTTTCTAAGGAATTTGAATTCTTCCTGGTTAACCAGACCCAGACTTTTCCACGCCAGTAATTTAGTATAGAGCTGTTCCTGCATGGCTTTGAACTTGAGGGGAATACATTTTCGATAACAGTCAGTGTTGTTTAATTGGCTGTAAGCTTCTGTCATGTAATCCGAAAGGGGCCAAAGCACTATATTTCCCCCTTTATCAGCATTTCTAATTACTATATTCCCCTCTTTCTGGAATTTGGCCATGAGCTGTCCATATCTTCTTTCGTGATTCGAAATTTTTCTTTTTCTTTGTTGATTTGAATATTGAGTTTCTTTATTTGTGCCACGATTAGATCATTAAAAACATCCACAGAATCTCTCACCGTGATCGGTGTAAACTTGGATTTACTTTTGAAGGGGGTTTCCGGCTTACTCCAGGTCAACGCTCCAGGTCCATTTGATGTTTCTCCATGTCCCTTTCATTGCTACATATCCTGCGCAACCGCAGCATCTCCCCATAGGGGATGCTGCGAATTAAGTGGGGGGGATGTGCACTAGATGCATGGAGCAAAGTATTGCCTGCTGTCTCCTTACGATATAGGGATGTGGTTAAAATTTCATTATGTATTGTAACCCTCACATCCAAAAATGTAACAGTAGTATCACTGATGCATGAAGTGAATGTGAGGTTGACGTGATTCACGTTAATTTGAGCAATAAAATCTCTGGCCTCTGTCTGTGTACCATTCCACACAATAAAAAGATCGTCAATATATCTGAGCCGCTATCCAACACTTTTCCTACTGTTGCACTCACTGGAGTAGGAATAGTAATTTTTACCCACCCGCTATCCAACACTTTCCCTACTGTTGCACTCACTGGAGTGGGAATAGTAATTTTTACCCTCCTGCTATCCAACACTTTCCCTACTGTTGCACTCACTGGAGTGGGAATAGTAATTTTTACCCACCCGCTATCCAACACTTTCTCTACTGTTCCACTCGCTGGAGTGGGAATAGTAATTTTTATCCACCCGCTATCCAACACTTTCCCTACTGTACCACTCGCTGGAGTGAAAATAGTAATTTTATCTCCGACGATATGCAACGTTTTCAGTATTGTTATGTTTAATGTAGTGTAAAATATTATTTAATTTTTTTTTTTTTAAATGTTTTAAGTTATTATATATAATTTATTTTTATATTTATATTATAGGTTTATTTATATATATATATATATATATATATGTAATTATATTTTAAATTATGTTTTTAACATTTTATAATTAAAAATATTAAATATGTTTTAATATTATTAAGTTAATATATATAAAATAAATAAAAATGCATGTTTATTTTTTTACATTACATTTATTATTCATTAATTTTAACGTTTTTTTAATATTTTGAAGTATGTTTTACTTAATTATATTTATTATTTAATTAATTTTATATTACTTTTAAGACATTTAAAAAAGTTGATATTTTAGCAAATTATATTATTAACAACGATATTTAGGATTCAATATTTTTGTACTTACCTGTTTGTAGATAGGAAGTCGATATTCTGTCACTCGATATTTTTATCTCGATATTGTGGCAGCTCGATATTCTTCTCCTCGATATTCTGTCAGTGATCCCATCCACAGATATGCTTCAAACATGGTGCTGGGAGCACCGTTGCGCATTCGCAAGCAGGGTTGTGGAGTGTGTGAAAATAGATGCAACCGCTCATGCATACAATTTTTGGATTGGTCAATATCCTAAAGTTGAGACCATCATAAAGTTCATTCCATGTGGTTAAGAGTCCAACAGAGTGTATGCTATATGGAGTACAGCAAGAAGTGGCAGAGGCACAAACCCTGGAGGCAATGTTAAACAACAAACGCATACACCATGCAGGGTTCACCCAGATACAGGAGTGGCACAACATTTGCAGACACTGTTAAACAACCAGGGTATTTACCGTGCAGGCTTCACCCAGATATAGGAATGGCACAACACCTAGAGACACTGTTAAACAATCAGGGTATACACAATGTCGGTCAAATGAAAGAGTAGCACAACACCTGGAGATACTGTTAAACAACCAGGGAATATACCGTACAACCTTCACCAAGATATAGGAGTGCCACAACACCTAGGGACACTGCTAACAATCATGTTATACACCATGCAGGGTCTACCCAAATAAAAGAGTGGCACAACACGTGAAGACACTGTTAAACAACCAGGGTATACGCAATGTCGGTCAAATGAAAGAGTGGCACAACACCTGGAGATACTGTGGAACAACCAGGGTATACACCGTACAGGCTTCACCTAGATATAAGAGTGGCACAACACCTAGAGACACTGCTAACAATCAGGGTATACACCATGCAGGGTCAAAAGAAAGAGTGAAACAGCACCTGGAGATACTGTTCAACAACGAGGGTATTCACTGTGCAGGCTTCATCCAGATACAAGAGTGGTACAACACCTAGAGATGCTGTTAAACAATCAGGGAATACACCGTGCAGGGTCGACACAACTGCAAGAGTGGCACAACACCTGGAGATACTGTTAAACAACCAGGCTAAACACCGTACTGTGTTCACTCAGATATAAAAATGTGGCACAACACCTAGAGACACTGTTAAACAATCAGGGTATAAAGTGGGAATTTACTCAGATGCAAGAGATGCACAACACCTGGAGGCACTACTGGCAACCAGAATATGCAATAGTGCAATAAATTGCATCAAGGTGTACATCAATGATCACGTTTTGTACTTGGAACACCCTACATAACATAAGTAGGTGCCATGCACCTTTTAGAAGCAGGGATAGCACAACTACTTCTGTACATTTGAGACCGTTGAGAGAGGTAAAAGATGGAAGAGCAATTAAAGTTGGCAACTTGTGCAGAAACAATACAACCTTTTAAAGAACCAGATTTCACCCACTTCCCCTACAGAGAAGGGGGCCAAATTTTGAGCCGGGGTTTGCACCCGAGCCTTTCTCATCTTCTTGAAGGATCCCAAAGTTTGTAGATTTATATAGCGGGGATTATCACCCGTGAAGGTATCCAGGCGCTGTCTATGGGCATGGGGAGATTATGAGATTTGCACAGAATCACAGGATGTTGCACTGACGCCGAGACTCAAACCCAGATCCCCAGCTCCCGAGTCAGCAGCTATGGCCGCTGCTCCACATCCTCTCCCCCTAAAGGTGGCGAGCTCCAGTCAGGACCACTCTATTCAGGTCATGTGTCAGACCAAAGTCATACTGGGACCTTGCTCATTGGTAGGGTGCTGCCCTGAAAGAACAAGACTGAATCAGCCCACTCTGTGTTACCCTTAGATCCAGTTTTGCTGTTATTAAGAATTATAATTCAGGGTAAGAAATAATTGCTTAACAAGAAAAAGGGTACGAAGTTCCTAAGTGATGTATTAATCACTCACAAGATAAATACTATAAAAGGTTCTACAGGTCGTGAGGAGGGGGAATCCTCCTTGCGGAACTAGGGCCCTCACACACCCAGCAAGCTAGGTGTCATGCTTCATCATATGGGCCTGCTCCTCGTCGGGCCGGCGCTGCAATGCCCGACGGGCACCCTTAAAGGGGCTCTTTATCGGAGATCTTTTGTTCCTTGCCGTAAGGGTGACGTGGGTGTGAGGGGCCTACGTGAGTGTAGATGTATGAAGTGGTGATAAAACAGGTAAGGGAGTCCTCTGTTGTAAAATTTATTCTGCGAGGGACCCAACCTGATTAAAAGTCAAGAGGGAGGGTAAATCTTTTGTTATAATGTGACAAAACGAGTACTCAACTCCCAGGAGGTCAACATGTTTCTCGGCTAATGTTATCAAGGAGTGATCATGGGCGATTTTTCAGCACCATGTGAATAAAAGTGAAACTATCTACACGTGAGTGGTGTAGTGCAATGCTACCTACCACTGATGGTCCCCAGGGACATTACCCTTGGGGAAATGAGACGACCTAGTTAGGTATAAAGATATGCCTCATCAGTTGCGGCGGAGAGTAAAAGACACAATGAATGGTGTCTCTGCTCCAATTCGGAGCCCGTCGGCCGACCTACCCCGCTCCAAAAATAATTGCGGCATACGGATACTTAACCCTGCTTCTACTGGTTCTGCGAGGACACCAGCATGTCATAGATTTCATAGAGCTCACTTTTTTCAGTCTTAGCGCAGCTCTTCTCTTATCTGTGAGTCGTGCAGGAAACAGCAGTCCTATATGTCGTCACAAGTTAACTTTTACTCTTACCTCTAGTCAACCATAACCAGCTCCTCCTCTCATTAACTCTGCTCTCATTTCTGCAAAACAAAAAAAAACATAAGGTCTTTGGAACAGAAAACAAAAGTCAAAAGCTGCTGCCTTAAGGTGTTGTTATTTCTAGCTAGCCCATCTGATTTCTGGCTTCAGTCAGCAAAGTGTACTGTATTTGTATCTGTGTAGTGTGTCTGTCTATCTATCTATCTATCTATCTATCTATCTATCTATCTATCTATCTATCTATCTATCTATCCATCCATCCATCCATCCATCTATCTATCTATCTATTTTTCTATTTTTCAGTGGGCAGGTAGTTATAGTTAGGACACGTTTCCATAGACAAAAGCATTTTTTGTTTTTCTAATATTTTTGGAACAGTTTGACAAATCTTCACAAAACTTTCCCCAAAAAATGTACTTCGACCCAGGCTCCTTCCTGGAAAGTTTCAGGGTGATCCGTCAAGCGGGGGCTGAGAAAACGGGGGTCTCAAAATAAATTTTTCCCATTCATTTTTCCATAGGAACTTTAGACACAGCTACAAACGCCTGAACGGATTAACACCAAATTTGGCACAAAGCTAAGTCTTGGTCCTGAAAGAGTGCTTTTTGTGCTTTGGTGAAAATCCGCTCAGTAGTCTTTCAAGCAATTAATGCTTAAAAACGTTGTATATTTCACGCTGCGGAGGATCCACGGGCCAACAGAGCTCATGCTGAGATCTGATTGGCTACCACCAAATTAACAAGGATGTGGTGGCAGCCATCTTAGTATACGGGAATCAGTCCCAATCCTAAAAAATTGTTAAAAACAGTCATAAGTGGTATATCCTAACCCCTTGGCCTAGTGGTGGGGTCCCTTCTGGTGCCAAATCCTTTTTTTTTACATTATGCTGGGAATATGCGAAGGATCTGCCAATCCGCAGCAAAATGTAAAAAAAAAAAACACGAGCACCCGCCTGGCGTGAACCAGGGCCCAGAGGGGGGTGCAAAATATTCCTTTTGGGGAGGTGGGCGTGTGACCCCCCTCCCCGAGCCTCTGGGAGGTCCCAAGGACCTCATTTCCCAGAGCAATTGTCTAAAATAAGGGGAGGGGCCTGCGGCTTCCCTCCTCAAACCTTAATTGGCCCTGGGACCCTATCCTCTTGGCCAAATACCATAACAATGGCCCCCTCCCTGAGTCTTAATAGGCCTTGTAGACCCCCCTCCCTGAACCTGTAATAGCCCCGGGGACTCCATCCCCGGGGCTATTACATCCCCGGGGCTATCTCGTGTCCCGCAGAGCCCAACCCTGAGACACAGTAGTTCCCTGCTTGCATTAGCGCAAGCAGGGAAACATATGTCTTCTCCAACCTGGCAGGAGAATTTTTAAAGATCCTGCTGGGTGGGACCAGACATGCCTTCCCTGCCCGTAGGAACGCGGTCAGCGAAGGAATATCTGATATCTCTCGTCTGGAGCTTTAAAAGTGCTCCAGTCAGGTGGGAGCAGTCTGATAGTTCCCTGCCTGTGCTCCTGCCGGCAGGGAAACACGCATTGTTCCTTCTCTGTGGGAGCAAACAAAAACAGCTTTTACCGCCAGGCAGGAGCAATAGCGGTTTCAGCCGCACCCAGTATGGGTGCATGCGGGGAGCTGGCTGGGGCAACAGGGGCCCTGGGGCTTCACCCGTGGCCCCCAACTTGCTGTTTGGTGGGTGTCCCAGGTGGGCACCAGGGCACACACCCAAAAAAAACACAGACCCTGAGGGATGGAGTCCCTGGGGCCACTGTAGGCTCAGGGAGCAGGCCCACGCGTCCCCTCCCATTTAAGTTAGTGCAGACTTGGGGGATGGGCGTATTAATGCTCAAGGAGGGGGGCTGTGTAGTCCCCTCCCCTTTTTAATGGAATTTGGCCCCAGGGGAAGGGGTCCCTGGAGCCTATTAAGGATTAGGGAAGTGGGGGCTGCATGTCCTTCTCCCCTTAACATATATTTTGGGGCCCCAGTGGACAGATTCCCCAGGCCACTGTTGGCTATGGGAGGGTGGCCGGGCGCACTCCTCCCCTTAGAGGCCCTGGTGATGGGGTCCTCGGGCCCCTTGTGACTCGGGAGGGGCCACGCACCCACTGGGCCACTATTGAGACGGGGAGGCAGGCCGTGTGCCCCCTCCCCTTTATTAAAAAAAGGCCTCAGGGGAACCTGAAGTGGCATGGGGAGGGGTGACTTCGCCAATGGGTTGGATGCAGGGCCTGGCAGAAGGCCATTCGCACCGCAGAGTTGGGGGGGGGTTGGCTTTACGTATGGTAATAAAATATTGTTTTATGATAAAGAAAAGCCTTAGAAATCCACTGTCAAAAACAAAGGTTACATTAATGTTATAGTTAGGTGAGAATATCAGTGACAACATAACGTTTTAAACAAAAAAAAAACCACTGAAATTCACCAGTTATAGTTATCTTAAGTGGCTATAACTTGTGCCCTAAGGTAACTATAACTCGTGCTCTCGCCATGTGCAGCAAATTACCCCACATATTACATCCCTCATGACATCTTCTATGAAAACATTGATAATATCACTGCAACATTTGAAATAACATCATTGATGAGAAGAATGAGCATGGCGGGACGTAACTTATAACTGATTGTGTGAAAATGTGTACACTTATACATGCTGGCCATGGCTGTGCTGAAGGGAGCAGGGGATAGGGACCTGAGGTAAGACAATTGAGAGAACAAGACTGGTAGTCTGATGAGTCACCTGTCCATTGCCTGGCTTGTAATCCTGGAGTAAACATATGGTTCATGGCACTCAAACTGTTCTATGTGGGACATAAGCAACTGATCCAGTCCTGGGTTTAATATTTACATTCGGGTGCTTATAATCTTGGTATTTCTAGGTCCAGTATAGAGACAGTTTTGGTGGTTTCACCAGCCTCATTTTTCTAATACATTTGTATTAAAAATGCATATATAGATAAATGCAGAGGCTGTCAGTCATCCTCTTCTCCCACCTGTCTGTTCTGGCCTCTGCTTCTGCCTACCTGGAATTGTGGTTCCTTTAGTGAGGTCATGGAGCCTCACTAATCCATTAGTCACCATTTTCTCCAAAGGTTGGGCATTGTAACATCTAGTCTCCTGATCATTATCATATCTGCTCTACCGCTTACGTTTTCATAAAGTTGTGAGATCAGATTGTTAGATATTGGGAATCTGGTTGGCAGAGGTATGCACCCTGTCCAAGCGGCAACCACAATTCAAGTCAGGGTAAGTGTAGTGCACATTAATAGTGTACCTGTGCTCACACTCTGGTAGCGTGGCACCGAGCAGTCAGGCTAAACTAAAGAGGCAATGTGTAAAGTATTTGTGAACACACAGTAACACAGTAAAAGCACCGCAAAAGTACTCCACACCAGTTTAGGAAAATAGCCAATATTTATCTGAGTAAAACAAGACCAAAACGATAAAAATCCAACATACACAGGTGAAGTAATGAATTTTGCAAGCTTAAACAAAAAAAAGCATTGCTTAGAAATCAATAGCTACAACTGGGGCTATCTGGTCGCGCTTGACCTGGGCAAATCCAAAAGGTCAGTCCGACTGCGATGGAGCACAGACCTGATAAAAGAGTCATGCAGACCAGCTTAAAGTACCTTGGTTGCGTCGAAGCTCGGGGAAAATACGTTGAGCAAAGGAGGGGATGCGTAGCAGGCAAATGCGATGCATTGCTTCCGAAGTTGGGCAATGTCTTAGATGCGTAGATGTTAAGCAGTGTTGTGCATCGGGCTGATGCGTCAATGTCAAACTGCTAGGCTGTAGGCGATGCATGCAGCACACAAGCGATGCGTTGGTGCGAAGCCGCGCAGGACCGGGCATGCGCCCGAGTCCGGGGACGATGCGTGGCAGATGTTGGCGATGCAGTGTCCGTGATTCATGCAGCAGTGGCACCACTTGGCAGAGCAGGACTCACTGCCGAGGAGCCCATGTGCTGGTAGCAAGATGCAGGTGAAGTCTTTGATGTCCCTGAAACTTCTCCCTATCCCACCCCTGGAGCATTGGCAACTTACTTGTATCCTTCTGCTGCTTCCTTTTAGGAATCTATTTTTTTCTATTGTTTTAAGCACTCCATGAGAGTGCATGGGTTTTCCATTTCTCTTCCTAGTGTGCTTCTCTTCCCTCACTCCACTCTCCATGTTGCTCTCGCTCACCCATATACTTCTTTCCCATGAGCTCCACATTGCTCTCTGTCCTGTTGCTTCTCCTACCCTTCCCTTCCCTCCATGTTGCTTCCCCCTTTGATTCCCCACTCACACCCTCCTTCTCACTCTCCGGTTGCTTCCCCCCATTGTTTGTTCATCTATGTGCTTCTCCCCTCCTGCTCCACATTGCTCTTCCCCAACCCCGCTTTGCTTCTCCCATGCCCCCACATTGCTGCCCCATATTGCTTCCCCAACACCCCCAACATATTGCTTCTCCCACCACTCCAGCTGTGTTGCTTCTCCCCCCCACCGTGTTGTTCCTCCACAGCCCTCAGTGTTGCTTCCCCCTGGCCCTCTGTGTTGCCTTCCACCCCCACCCCATTTCTTTAATTTAAAAAAACCTCTTGCTTCATTTTGTAAGCACGTGCACCACAAAATGAAGCGCCACCGCATCATAACGCCTTTGTTTTTTAAGTCTATTTATCCGGGATGCTGTACAGCATGGCTGCAACCCATTGGCAAAGCTAATCGGTCCCAGAACTAAACTTATTGACTTTGCCAATACCTTTTTGTACTTTGATTTTACTACTAGTGGATGATGACTGAGGCTCAGCAAACTATGCAGGCTAGAGCCCAGATTATCAAAACTTTCCCACAATGCAGCACAGCACCCAAAGATTTGTGCTGTGGGAGAGGGAGAGAGCAAGAAAGCATCATATCTATGAAGATATGGCACTGTCCTGTCTCTCCCTGGCGTGCAATTAGGATGCAGAGCGCCACTAACAAACCTTTGCACAATTGTGCAAAGGTGTCTCCGTGAGTCTAGCATAGGTTATGTACTGGAAGGGTGCCCTTCCAGTACAAAATACTAAACCTAGACATATTTTAAAACTTTTCCCACTGTGCAAGTCTGCTGTACAGTGCAAAACACATTCAAAGTGGGAAATGTTAGGAGAATTAAAAGCATTTCTTCTCTTAAACTCCTGCTTTCAATTGGCATTATTTTTTGGTGCAAAGCCTCTTCTACTATTGGTAGTAGATAGGGTTTTGAATCAAAAACCATAGGTGGAAGCATGGGAACACCCATTTACCACCCATGGAACGCCCCCTTGATGCAGAGTAATACAAACCAGGGCTTTGCATTGGTTTGCTTAACTTTCAGACAACTTTCCAGTGCAAAAAGTAAATTAAAAAACATGTTGCGCAGGTTTGCGTCACTTTTGTGACACAAACTCCGCACACAATGTTTGTTCATCCGGGCCTAGATATGAAGTAACAAGAGAGCCACCTAAGTAGGTGCCTTTTGTTAAGCACTCATCTGACCTCAGGCAGACTATATTTATTGGTTTCAAACTAGTAAAAAGGTTTTAACTAACACAAATCTAATTTTACCACTGATCTTTTTAGCCCAGATTACTCATGTGCTGGGAGTTTGGTTATGTATCTAACGATATTGAGTTAAGGTTTTAATGTATTTTACATATTGGGGTCATGACGTAAAGTCCCATATGCCGGATACATTCACACTAAAAGTGTCTGTTATATTTTAGGTATTGGATGTGAAAATATTTTCCTCTTTCTTACATATTTTCTGACACTGTTGGGTATGTTACAAGCAGATAGTGTCTACTGGGCCATAGTCATTGTGGGTGTGGTTGTTTGCCACTGGTGTCCTAGAGTTCGTCCTACTATGGCTCTGTAAACTGGGTCAAGTACACCCTTTCCACACACGACTTTAGGCTAGCGAGAGTGAGCAGTCAAAGGTAGAGGTAGTGTGTGGGGAAAAACTCAGAACTCAACAATAAAACAACAGACACAACAGAAAAAATAATATACTGTCCAGCCCAGTGCTCTTCTTCTAAAAAGAGTGCTTTAATAGCACAACAAAACATAATACTATACACAGTAATGGGGCTCTCCTACAGGGTTCTTCAAATTCTATGGGCTGTAATGAGTGCATATAGTGTCCTCGCCCAGCCATGGTTGTGATTAGGAGTGGGGATTCCTGTCAAACAACAGCTATATTCCACTTCAGCTGTAGCCTCTACATGTCTCTAAGTAGGAATATTCAAGCAAGGCACAAAGATGTGTGAGATCTCTGCATCTGGCTATCATCACCCTTCTTGGAGTTGTAATCGGGTATAGACACAAGGACAAGCCCTGCCTAGAGACTTCTTCACCTTCAGCAACAAAATTAGATGACTCACCTCAAGTTCCCTATTATTCACTAAAGAGCAGTGCTCAGAAAGGACCAAAAGATCCTTAAAGAATTCCTAAGGCTAACCCTGTCTCTATCCTTCCTCACTTCAGTGGCTGAGTCTCCACCCTCAAGTCACAGCGGGGGGCACTACACTTCCAGCGTCTGGGGAAGGCACATCCACCCACCATAGTGTGTCGTATTAAACCAGAGGCCTACTGAAACTGATCCCACTGCTCACAGCAACCACACTCACGCTACACCGGAGATTTGCCATAGCACATGTGCCATATATCTACTATACACACCTCACTCAACGCTCACTAGGGTCCGGTTGTCATATCCCATCGGAACATTACATGAGTGAGCCTGTAGGCTGCACTCTTCTGAGTAAAACAAAACAGCTCTCCCCAGAACCATTAATACTCAAAAATCGGTAAACTGCCACCACTGCTGAACGTCAAAATCCTGAGACTTGAACAGTAGCCCTATGCTGCTACACAGGGTGTGCTTGATGTGCCTCCTAGGTCAAAAACCACGTTCTGAGCCTTGGCCGCACCATGGTTAAGCAGAGGCCTCGGTGCATATGTAAGATTATTGTGCCGGCGGAGGCAAAATAAAAATCACAATACCAGTTTCACAGTAGGGCAGTCAGGGCTCTCACCATGCAGGAGTTGTTCCTGTACCAGCACATCTCATGTGTCAGTTATGGCAATTTTGTGTAAACAAATGCCCACATGTGGCTGAGGCTTGATTAGCGTACCTTAATGCTGTGGTACAAATATACACTCATTTTACTGTAGAAATGAGCTGGCTTTATTGAAGTTAAGGTTGTTGCGGCAGCCCCACCAGCAAATAGCCCACCACAGGCCTTGGAGCAAACTGCTTTTTCTAGAAACATCATGAGGGAAAATAAATAAACCTTCTAATACATAGATCTGCAATCCTAAATAGGGGAAGTGTAGAGTAGATATTTGGCTTAGCTTCTGCTACGGCCAGAAATGCTAGCTGAGCAGAGTAAATGAAAATATAGAGAACATTGCCAAAATGGATTTTCCCTACCACAGGCGTCATAGAACACATCAGCTTGGATGCTTAACTGATCATTTCTAAAACCCCCAAGAAGGAATCATGTGCCACTATTTGGAGTTGGTAAGAGCCACATACACTTAATCCATATGCTGTTGGAAGAAGATGTTGCTTACAGGTGACGAGCGCCAATGCAGGTACCTTTGCGCCCTGGTGCAAGGTGCCTGCATTACAAACAGAGTTGTTTTTCTCCAGTAAGGAATACCTGCACAAAAACAATGCTTAGAGGTATTTTACTCTTCCTATGTGTGCTCCGTATAAAGAGGAAATAACGAGGAGAAATGAAGATGTTTCTCCTCATTACGCCTCTGTTGGGAATACATACCATTTTGATGAAATCCGAGGTTTACAACCCTTAGTAAATCGGGGATTGCGTAAAAATCCATGGGTGGATGCATGGGAACACCCATGCCCCTCCCATGGAATGCCTTCCCAATGCAGAGCAATGCAAGGCAACAATTTGCCCTACCTTGCGTTACTCTGGATTTACTAAGTCACGTAGCACCACGCAAGGTGGCTTTGCCTGGCTTAGTAAATCTCACTAAAGCCCTTGCGCTGCCTTGTGTCGCCTTGCATGACGCAAGAGCAATGCAAGGGCTTAAGCAATCTGGCCCCTTGTTTACTAGACAGATAGATGAACATGAAGCTAGAGACAGATTAGAGAGATTTCATAAGAAATCATTACAAGGATTTTATCATGAGGTCTTGTGTTGAGTTGTCATAAAGTGAACTTTGCAGCGCCTTAAACACGCGCTGGTTTAGGTCGCCAACTAACTTAAAATTTACATGCATTGACTGTCCAGGACTGTGAGTGCAGTAGGTTTAGTGATGTTGGTATGATGGATTAGACTATGTTAGGTTATAATATAAGGGTCTCATTTATGAAAAGTGCTGCATTACTGCCAGAAAACAGCGATGCAACACTTTTCAGTGCATCATCCTTGCGATACCATGGATGCGCCGTATTTACTGTATGGCGCTCAATGTCACAAGGTTTTACAGATACGTCAATGTTCCTGACGTATCTGTCAGCGCAAAAATGGCGCATTGCTGGAGTGTGTCTGGAAACAGACGCAACTCCATCAATGTGTCATTTCACATTGGGCAAGCCCTATGTCAAAAGGCCTGTGTTACCCCTTATGCCTGCTTCAAGCAGGCGTAAGTATTTGACGCAGTGAGGCCGTAGAAGAGTCGCAGTGAAATCTCATAGATGTCACTGCAACACTTCTACAAGCCTTTTGTGTGCCGGAACGCCCACCCTGCATACTTTATACCTGACGCAGGTATAATGTAGCGCAGAGGTGTACAAAGTGACGCATCTGCCTAGATGCATCACTTTGTAAATATGGAGCAGTGTGGCGCATTTTTTATGCCGCCACAGCGTCACAAAAAGTGACTCAATTGCGGCGTAAGGGCCTCATAAATAAGGCCCTAAGGATTGCACTGTTCACAGAGTATAAGACATCTCATTCTATATCTTATCACTCTGATAATTGTTTGCAATTTCCTTTGTTCTCTTTCGAGTAAGCTTCGGCTTTCCCTGTACCAATATTGTTTCTTGTCTGTGAATGCACAGCAGAAGAAAGCTATTATGCGTACATTGTCAATTTTTTAAGAGACCCCAAAATTCTACTTTGCGAAACCCATCAGCGAGAGCAGCCAGAGAAGATTTTTATTGTTCACCTAGTGGTGTTTTATACGATTTTACATAAAGCAATCCCTGTATGACTTAAGTACACTGCAAGGCCCCAAAAAAACAAGAATGTCTGCAACTCCATCTTCTAGCAACCAAAAACGTTTACATTAGTGGAATTCTACCTCTGCTACGAAACGTGTTCAAAACAATCAAATCCCTAAGAAAAAAGCAGGAAGTACAAATGTTGTCACTCAGATTTAAAGTATTGAAACTGCCTGTGGAGCCATGCTTTGGCACAATGGTGCTCCTAACCTGAAGCAACTATGAGGACCCCAATAAATGCACCACTTCATAATGGCGCCATCCCTGTCCCAACCAAACACACATATCATGCCCTTCCTAAAGAACCCGTATGCAGGCCTCAAGATTCTGGATAGCTGTGTATGAGCTCCCTCCTTACCTATCCCAGTAAAATCATGGAAAGAGAGACAGCAAGATAGCTTCAAGAATATGTGAAACTGAAGCATCTCTTTCAAGCCTGTCAGCCATATTTCAGATCTCTCACAACTTCTTCTCTGCCTGGACAAAGACAAATAAACACACCTAATAAGGTTTAACTCTGGCCAGCATAAAATGTTAAGAATCACAACGTACTTCCAGGGGCAGCTCCTCCGCAATGGCGGAGGAGCGTCGCCCCACTGCCTCTGAGCCAGCAGATGGAAAAAAAAACAATTATCTAAATCATTTTATTTTCCATTTGCCGGCTCCGAGCCAGGGCGTTCTGGGAGGGTCGGGGCCGAGGCATGGGAGGGGAGAGGAGGAGTTCTGTGTGCACTCTCTAAGTGCGCATATGTGTTTGGCCGGCCATCTCATTCTGGCCAAACACACATGCGCACTTAGGTTTCAATGCAGCCGGGCTGGAGAAACCCCACAGACTCCCTCGTCTAAGCGGAGCGTCTTTTCAGCCCACTCAGACCAATCTCCGTGCTGCTCTCATAGCATGAGAGCAGCGTGGGGATTGCACAGGGAGTCTGTCCCAGTGTATGCTGGGAGCCTGGGACCAGGAAGAGAACACAGAGGTGCGACGCAACGCGGGAGGCGGCTGCAGCTCCAGGTAAGTGGTTTTTTTTATTTATTAAAACCCTCCTCCCGCGCCCCCTCCACCCGCTCACCACCTCTTCATTGTGGCAGCCGCCACTGTGTACTTCTGATTAGACTACAAGAGTAAGCGAGAGTTCCTAGTCCCACCCTGATGTGGACTCAGTCCTTCTTTTTCAGCCATAATGATCAAACTTTTAGCTTTTAGAGTATCATGCCAAGTACCACAAGGTTCATTCCTTTCTTTCTTGATTTGGAACATCTACATAAAGCCTCCGGCATGGCCTTTGGAACAGTATTAGGCACTCCACCATATATATGCCTATAGTGAGTCGAAAATGAGCCAGTAGATCAGTCCAATAACACCCAGTGCTTGGACCATGTGTCCACTGGATGAATGAAGGAATCTTTTTAATGGCCATCGTCAAGGCTACGACTTGGGTTCTGAAAGCAGCAGAGTCGGACTGACTGCATTTCCATGACCTTCTAACCTGGGAGTGACTCTCTGAAGGTTAGAAATTTGACAATAATATTCGAAAATGAACTCACATTTCTTGTCTGCATCAATGATCTGACCACGTGCTTCAACCAACAGCTGTCCTTTCTCCTAAGAAACTCACTCTTCTTCTTACAAACCATCAGGCAGATCTGATGATAGCCCTGCTGAAGATGAACCACCTGGGCTATTTTAAGGTCATTTACATAGGGCTTTCAATTTAACTGATAAGAAGTATGCAAATGTTTACACATCCTGGTGGCCTAAACTCACAAAAACATACCCATGTAAAACAAACCTTCATGGTGCTCTCCTGGCTCCAGTTAGATGCAAAGACAAGTGTGATATTATCTGCAGCATACAGAAGGCCTAGCAGGTATTGAGGTAAGGGGACAGGATACTTCCAGAATCTGGCGCACCCTAATATGAATCAATAGCCTGGATTCAACCTGAGCACAACTGATACAACCAGATCCTTGGGTGTCCACAGCCCTAGGCAAGGAATGGTAGCTGGCTTCAACTGGATGCAACAAAGAACAGGAGTAGCAATTGAAGAGCATCCATTAAGAGAATAACTCCTCCCACTCAAAATCACACACAAACTCTTCAGCTATCCTCACAGTGTGAACGCATAGTGAAGTGCAACACTGCAGAAAATTACAAAATTAATAAATAAATGCATAAGCGTATTTCAGGGTTATGGTTTGTACAGTACAACTCTGTTTGCCCCAGGGAGAGTGGGTGCCCTCATGCCCATAGAATCTTGCTCACAAGTGGAGGGGGGCTCAATCCTATGTGTTACAAAACAATTACTTCCACAAAAAAATGGATCAAAATGGTCCCATCTACCTTTTAAAGCCATAGAACCAATATGTTTGTTTGGTGGGTCCATGAGCCTCTAGGAAGATCCTTGTGTATGCTGCATGTCTTAGCTTTGCATGTTTGTAAGGTCATCTCAGCCACCAAAATAAAAGTCCCCCCTTAGCAAATCAGATAATAGTGGCAAGTGGGCCACGTTTGCAAAGCGGGCTGTTTTGAACTTCTAAAGATGCGCTGTATAGGTGTTTTGCAAGGTATGGGAGACTTCACATATTTGTGCTTGCTGAAGGCAATGTTTGTGGCAATATCACGGAAATTAACAGTGAACCAGACCATAAAACAGCCCCACAAACAGCCAGAAAAACAGACACAAACTGACCTGTCAGACCAGCCCTTTGGATGCTGCAATATTGCCCCTGAGGCCATTCCAACCCTGAGCTCAATAGCATGGGCATAGTATCAATTCATAAACTGAAAATTGAGAAACAACACTAATAGCACAACATGAAATCCAAAAGATGTCAGGAAAAGACAAGTGGGGCAGAGAAAAGGAATTCCGTAACGTAGAGACTGAATAGACTGGATCACCTCCTTCCTCACCGGCAGAACCCACAGAGTCCGCCTCCCCCTGTTCCGATCCGAAGCCACCACGATCACCTGCGGCGTACCCCAAGGATCATCCCTCAGCCCGACACTTTTTAACATCTACATGGCACCGCTCGCCAACATCGTCCGAACACACCACCTCAACATCGTCTCGTACGCCGACGACACCCAGCTGATCCTCTACCTCACCAAAGACCCGGCCACCGCCAAATCCAACCTCCACGAGGGAATGAAGGCCATCGCAGATTGGATGAAGACCAGCTGACTGAAACTGAACTCCGACAAGACGGAGGTCCTCATCCTCGGCTCCACCCCCTCCGCATGGGACGACTCCTGGTGGCCGACCACGCTGGGAGCAGCCCCGACAACCACTAACCACGCACGCAATCTGGGGTTCATCCTAGACTCAACGTTCTCTATGACCCAGCAAGCCAACTCTGTTTCCTCCTCCTGCTTCAACACCCTCCGCATGCTCCGCAAGATCTACAGATGGATCCCCACCGAAACCAGGAGAACTGTCACCCAGGCGCTCGTCAGCAGCAGGCTGGACTACGGCAACGCCCTCTACGCAGGAACCACGGCTACACTCCAGATGAGACTCCAACGCATACAAAACGCCTCCGCACGCCTCATCCTCGGACTCCCTCGCCACAGCCACATCACCACCCACCTAAGAGATCTGCACTGGCTCCCGATCAACAAGAGGATCACCTTCAAACTCCTCACCCATGCCCACAAAGCACTCCACAACACCGGACCAGCATACCTCAACGAACGACTGTCCTTCTACACCCCGAACCGCCAGCTTCGCTCCGCCGACCTCGCCCTCGCCACCGTCCCACGCATCCGCCGAGCAACCACCGGCGGCAGATCATTCTCCCACCTCGCCGCAAAGACATGGAACACCCTCCCCGTCCACCTGCACCGGACCCAAGACCTGCTGGCCTTCAGGAGACTCCTCAAGACGTGGCTGTTCGACCGGTAGCTGCCTCCCCCCCCCCCCAGCGCCTTGAGACCCTCACGGGTGAGTAGTGCGCTCTACAAATGCTTGATTGATTGATTGATTGATTGAATAGATCTACTGCCCTTTTTTTCTCCATTTCTACACTGGCCTGAGTTTTGATGAGAGTTGAGTAAGTGCAGTAGTGGCCAGTGTTTGGGAAGAGAGGCGGGGCGAGCAGGTGGGAGGTGAGGGGGGCATAGGGTCAGGAAGGAGGTGGGAAAAATACAAATAATTATATAGAAAAAAACATATCTTCAGCCGACCGCGTCCTGCGTTGCACTCCTCTGCTTCAGGCACAGGCTCCCACAATGCCCTGAAACCCATCCTGAAGCTGCTCTCACATGAGAGCAGTTTCAGGATTGGCCTGTGTGCCCTCGATCAGCGCTCCAGGACAGACTGGGAGTCTGTGCCTGCTCTCTCCAACCCCAGCAATGAAGCTGGGGTTGGAGAGAGGGTCACTGTGCATGATGGTTTGGCCGGCCTGAGACGGCCGGCCAAACCATCATGCACAGTGAAGGGAGTGCACTACCACTCCCCTTAGTGCCGTCACCCCCAGGCCTCGCCCCCAAAACTCAGCAGGAAAGGAGAAATAAAACGAGTGCCATTTTTTTGTCAGTTCCTGACGTTTTACGGGGGCGACGCTCCTCCGCCATAGCGGAGGAGCCGCCTCTGAGTAAGTGCCACCTACAATGGTCAATTTAGCTTCAAGATTAGAGGGAGGGTGGAAAATGTGTGGTTTTGATGTGAGGCACCCTAGCAATTCGTACTTGAAAGGGGCAACCAATCAGTGGCGTAGCTAGGGGGGGGCGATGGGGGCGGACCGCCCCAGGCGGCACAAGTTTTGGGGCGGCAGGCGGCCCCCCTTCACCCGCTCTTACCTGCGGCCGTTGCGGCTGCAAGAATCGGCCGCTACCACCCCCCCCCCACTCTTCTATCATTTTGCCGAGGGCGGCAAAAGCAGGGGCCGCCACGGGCAGCCTAAGGCCTAGCTACGCCCCTGCAACCAATGTAACGTCTTTAGTGCATGAACTTATTTGCTCCCATATTAAGATGAACAGCACAGACAGACGAGGAAGAGAGAACACTAAAGCAGGATCAACAACATAGCACTTGCTCCTTTATGTCCAAAAGAGGATGGATAAACTTTTCGGTGTGTGGGAAATGTGAGAGTTGATAGTTGGCCAATCGGGTCTACTTTCAGTTGTGAACACACTGCGACAATTGAGGGTCGATAGGGCATTAATTATTAAAGTCAGTGGCAGATGGAGCAACAAATGGAAGATTATGCACTCAGAGTAGGAGTTTGCCAAGTTGCAAAGTCTCTCAACTTATAATTCTTCGTATTTGTTAAACTTCGCAAGCATCGCACTTCACAACAGGAAACTGCTCTCGATCCAGTGAAGAGCCACGGGTTGATTAGTGTCTCTCTGCTACCATTGTCCATTTTAAGCACCTTTAAAGGTAAATTCTCACATCTCTCCCGAGCCCACTTACCACTGCTCTCACACCGCCTCCTTCTGTGATATCCCCCACCTTTTCCCCTTCCAAGATCTTCATAGGCCCTACAAGGCATGCTACTCCCGGCACTGCTCCCATACCTGTGCACTATATCCTGCATCGATCACCCACTGTGTAGCTTGTGCAGTGGTATGGTTGATGCATGACTCCCTACTGCCGGATGTGACGTGCTTAAGTCATCCTGCAAAAGGAAGCCATCACTCCTTCTGGGGCTAGACACCAAAATACCATCTAATGCGAAGTCGTACAAAGTGAAAAATACTTCTCCCGACTTTGCTAGCAATTTTTTTTTTTAAATCCTGCCTTAGCTCAGAATCCTGCATCTCTGGTGCTGCCCCTAGGAAAACAGAGACACATTCATCTACTTATTATAAACCCCTAGAAAAAAGATTGGCGCCTCTACTCAACCCAGGCCCTTAGGCTAACAGAATCACACAGAAATGGACCAGTCTTTTTACCCCCTTTCTTTCCCAAACTGATGCTATCTCCTGCTGGACTTTGCAAAGAGGTGGTAGTCAGTTACAATGCAGGGTGTGTGTATATAGTAGGAACTTGCTGTCATGTATCGTTTCTGTGGGCGATTGCTCAGAATGACACCTGAAACAAAACAGATACATTGAGGTTCTCTTAGCTATTTGTATTTTCCTTCACCTCCTGTAAAATGTAGTGTATTGCCAGCCTTGGCATTGAGGCGGAAGGGCCTGGGTCTCCATCCAAAAGTAAAGCTGTTGCTGGCATGGCGTTTAGGCTGTGGTAAGGCGGGACTGGTACTGTTCCAGTGCAGTGCTGTTGAAAGCTGCCAGGACACGGGGAGATGAGTTGAAAGAATGCAGGCAGGCATTGCAGTCTACAGCAGGAGATCTCCCTCTGATACTCCCAGGAGGCCCTGGGCCAAGCGTATTTTGGGGGCCCCTGTTCAGTACGTCTTTGAATTTATGATTCAGTTTCAGGTCTTTCGTGCCCTCTTTGCCCACTGTACAGGCACACTGGTCTAAATCTGTTTGCATCTAATATTCAGGGATAGTGACGTGGTTTTTCGATATACAATGCTGCTGCAGCTCACTAATATTATTACAAATAATCTCTGTGACCCCTTCCCATTTCTCATATGTGAGGTCCTTTTTTGATCTAAAACAAGCTTTTTTTTATGGATGCTGCATGGTTCTGAAAAACAAACATTACTCTGCTAATTGTCAGTACACACATCACTGACACTAGAAATAAATTAAAGGAAAATGGTATTTAAAACAATCTGTGTAAGAATTATTCAAGGTCATGGGGACAAGACTATCTACAAAACAGTGCTGGCTCTATCTGGGGGCCTCCTGATAGGCTGGGGCCCCGGGCCCACTTTGCCCATGCCTTAAAACATCTTTGCTCACAGTTATATATCATGAAAGAACAGTGGGACCTTCTCCCTCTGCACCTTTGCTATATGGGACGCTGCCTAATAGTGAAACTGAGGATGCAGCATGTCATAGACATAATACTTAATCTCCTCTAGCCTATCTACCCACCCCACTAACTATTTACACTATCTCACATATACACAGTAATGATCACACATAACTCCTATTCATTTATTCTACCAAAAAAGAAAGGAGTAAATGCATTGAATGGTTTCCTTGAGAGCACAAAACTAACACAAATTACCTACAGTAACCAATACCTACTGGATTAATTACTAAGCAAGGGTTCCCAAGTAGGATGCTACTTACCACAAAGCGCATCAATGCCTCATCAAATGTCTTAAGCTCTATATAAAAGCAATTACAATATAATTAGGGCTCCCGCTTTTATGGTACTTATTTTTTTGACATCTCCGTCTATATTTATCGATATTCATTTTTTGCTTATTTTATCTGCTTTTATCCATATTTATTTTGTATTTAGTGTAAAAATGAAGCAAAACTGGATATATTTCCATATTTAGTTAACTGTTAAATGCATAGACACGTTTGAATGGCCAACAGGTTCTACTCACATACATCTGAAAACATTTCATTGTAGAAAAGCTTGAACATCAGTACATTTGCAGTTATTTAATCTTCATTAGGGATTCATTTTAGGTTTTTTTACTTCCCTACCTGTCAATCTGCACAGCTACTGACCTGGCACTTTTGATTGACAGTAGTAAGAATCATTCAAAAGAAGACCTATTATCTATCTTTTTACATATTTAAAAATATATACAGAAACGAAAATATATGCTTTCCCGTCTGTATTTATCTGTAAAAATCAGTAAAAAAGGGAAACTAGGAGCCTTAAATATCATACAGTCTTTCCTTTTTATGCTAAGTCCGTCAGAGTATCTACCGTAGTGTTAAAATGGGCATAGGGGCAGAGCGCTCATATTTTCATAATCTGGTGATTTATTTGTTCAGGCATGATTATCTTAGTTAGCGCCAGTCTAATTCTTTGTATTCTGGTGCTGGTGCTCTCTTTGTTCCTTTATAAATGCATACATGCATGTACCAGAATGCAAAACAAAATAGATGAGTGAGAGGCTAGGCACACGAGGCAGGGAATAACTTGAGCACTTTCTCAAGGAGAGGCTGTGCCTAACCGCTAGGGCGGTCGACCTAAAATGTGAGGAACCGGGTTCAAGTCTCGGCAACGACGCTCAACATCCTGTGATTCTGGGCAAATCACTAATCTCCCCATGCCTAACAAAAATGAATGTGTCCTTATGTAATGCAACTGGTGCTCATGTAAAGCGCTCTGATACCTGATACCTTTGGGTCAAGTTCGTGCTATATAAAACTCCGGGGGGGAAAAAAGTATGAACAAGTAAAACTAATACTACCAGTATAGTTGGATAACCTGTTTACTTGTGACTCCCAAATATCTTCAAGAGTATTTTCCAAGTGTCCTCTCCAGTAATACTGGTCAGAACGACCACTGATGAATTACGTTTGATTGGAGAATTCCTGAGAGAATTAGAAAGATTCAACATTAAGCCAAACCTGAACAAGAAAGAACTTAACTCTGAGCAGCCGACAAATCACAGACCTATATCCAACAGGCCTTTTCGAGGTAAACCAATTGAAAAAGCAGTATTCACTAATATCAGAGATTTCACTGAGCAAAATAATTATATTGGCTCATATACCAGATATAATTGAGCAAAACAAACTCTTCTCCAACAAGAAGAAAGGTTTTCAATTTGGAAGAGGGACTTAATCAGCACTGACTGCAATCTGGGATGACCTCAACAACACAGTAGACTCAAAGGAGACACCACACTCCTACTACTTGACCTCTCAGCAGCCTTTGACACTGTGGACCACCAACTACTCAAAAACTGAAGCAACGGTCACTCAGCGCACTGCCATAAAATGGATTAAGTCCTACCTCACAGGCTGAATACAAATCGTGACATTACCTCTACACTTCTGAGCACCATTCTCACAAAAAGTTATAGATCCCACAAGGGTTTATCTTTCTTGAATGTATTCTTGTCCCCACTTCCTGAGCTTGTCAACACCTTTAAACTTACCTGTCATAAGTATACCAACAATATCAAGATTATTTTAAAACTGCAAAAAAGTCAGACATAAGGACATTCCTGAATGCCTGCAGGGGATAGATACCTGTATACTACAAAATTACTTGAGCACAAACCCCTCAAGACTGAATAGCAGTTATAGCAGAGAAGATGGAAGCTACAGTGGGTACAGCGAAGGCTGTCTAGGGGAAGCTTGAAAGCCTCTGAAGCAGAGTCTGCAGTATGCAGAGCAGTGGCGGCTCCTCTGGTAAGGCGGAGGAGCATCGCCCCACTGCTTATTCAGCAGTGCACAAAAGAAAAAAATAATGATAATAACATAACGTTATTATCATTTTATTTTTCTATGCGGAGCTCGTAGCCAGGCGGGGGCGAAGCTTGGCTCCGCCACGCCAAGCAGAGTGGTGAGGAGTGATTTGCACTCCTCTACGTGAGCATGATGCTTTGGCCTGCCCTCTTGGGCTGGCCAAACCACCATGCGCACTTGGCATGTTCTCCATTAGGATGTGTTGCACAGCCCCGTGGAGAACATATCTAGCCTCCCCAGGCACTGCCTAAGCGTCCAAACAGGAAGCTCAGACCAAGCGTCGTGATTGGCTGGGAGAGTCCAGAAGCCTGAGTGCTTCCGGTGCTTCTTGCAGATTGTGAGAAGGAGGACGGAGTAGAGACATGCAGCGGCGCGGGACGAAGAAAAAGGTAAGTTATTTATTTTTGTTTTTTTTTGCAATACATTCCCCCCTCTCCGCTTCACCACTCCCGGTCCGAGGCAGCCGCGACTGATGCAGAGGGAGCAGGACAAGATGGACTGCAGGCTTGTCTTTGGAATTTGATTGAAAGGAAGTGAGACAGGCACTGCAAGAGCTGCTTTCATTCAAGAAAAATGCTAGTGAGGGTCCTGTAACGATTGACATGAAATCCGAGCACCCCAGCAACCTGCAAATGGGAAGCCGCCTTCGTGTGTTCCGAGACTCGCATCACACATCAAAGCTGAATCTCTGACAACAGTGAGCAATAAGGAGGAGGCAGCAACGAAACATCTGCAGTGTACAATATTTTGGCTGGCACAGAAAGCCAGAAGGATGACACTGATAGAGTAGGCAAATAATTGAAAGCAACAAGGACCCCCTGCTAATGATCAGCGCTCCCAAGGCAGGGAAAATATATTGTATATAAAGACCTTAGGCAGCCTATTATTTTAATTTAAAATATATCAACATGAAAAGAGCCAAGCAAGACAGATAAGTTCGAACAACACATTTTATTATCAAAAATATAAATTTGAAAATCAGAAAAAAATGATAATGACTCCATTAAATATGTCCTATTCTATAAGTAAGTTAGATCATCATGTTCTGTCATCATTTCTCGATAGAATACAAGAATACATATCAGCAAGTCATAAAGGCTATTTTCTCACAATAACAAACAAAAGATAACACACAACAGAATGTTGGCTTAGATCGTAGCTGGGCCTTGATAGGATCGGATGGATGGAGGAGGCACCATAATGCTCATCCTAAGGTGGTCCTGTAGTGGGTGGACTGCATGAATAGAATCTTGAAGGCTGCACTTAGAAGAAAACTGGGCTTTAACTAGCTCTTTCTTTTCTCTGACATCAACACTAAAACATTTGTCGGGAAAAGATCAATATTAGCTGTGACAAATGCTTTGGTGGCAGGGGCACTGTTGCAGCTGTGGGCATCCTGGCGCGGTTGAGGGTAGACAGATGTCTGGGGAAGAGCTATGTGTTCCTGCAAGCAAATTCTTCCAAGGATTTTCTGGAGAACTTGCAGGTGACACTGAGTGATTGACATGTGGTCTATTGGCTTAAAAGAGTCTGGGGATGCCTTTGGAGTGATGTGAGCTGGAATGATTGAACTCATGAGCAATGAGTGGGGGCTGGGTGTTCTTGGGGAAATTTGGTCTAAATCTTTTTGTAAATTCCCTTTTTCCTGGGCATTATCCATCGGCTTCTTCTCTACTTCTCTTTTTAAGCTCTCTGTGATATGTTGTGTTGCGTTCTGTGAATTATGTATGTTGTGTGGGTGTTTGTGTTCTTTTACAAATGGAGGTTCTTTTCGTTGACTACTTCAAATTGCTCATTTTTTTAAAGCAGAGTTTCTTGTTTGTTGAGAAAGTTGGACTGATGTGATTTGCAGGGAGTTTATGGCCCGTGGCATTATTTTTACTTTCATTGTTTGTGAATGCAAGTATTATCCACCCACTCCCTCCCCACTGTCTCCACTACACACACACAATGAACAAATATCACCTATTAGCACAACATTGTGGTAAGAAAGAAGTAGCTAAAAGAGGTCTGCAATGCATCGCTCAGTTATTCATCTGTTAATACATCAAAACAGTCTCTCAAACACACGAAGTGGAAAGGTGAATCTATCCTGCCTAGCATCTAGATGTGAAAGAAGGCGCCAGGTTTAATTTATGTTAATTGTAAGACATGCTGTGCATACACCTGGACTCTCTAGCAGGGGATGACAGGAGGACGATGAAGAATGATCACAGAACCTATTCATGGCCTCACTTACTGAAATATTATGACCTTGACTTAGTGCTCTATCTGTGAGTTTCTAATAATAGAACCTTTCTTTCAATAGCAGGAAGAGCCAGGACTCTGAGAAGCTCCATCTCATTCTTCTCATACCTCCCAAAATGAAAAAGAAATCCTCCCTGACAGGCTCATTTTCTGGAAATGCACCTAGGATCTTGAACTCACTCCCTAGAGATCTCTGATGCAACCCCTCCTTTTCCTGCTTCAAACGAGACCTTAAATACCTACTGCTCAACAAACACTTTAACACGCACGCAACTGAGCTAAGTTCCCAAAGCTCACACCCAATCTGACAGACCCGTTGCGACAGTCTATTGATTGTTTCAGCTGTCTACTATGTCATTTACTCCACTAACTCATGCTGTTCTAATGTCCGCATATTGTAACTACCCTGACTGCCTAACGATTTTCTTTGTCTGTATCTATGCATGTACTTCATTCAAATGATCTCACATTATATGTAAAGCGCTGTGATACCTTCGGGTCTAGCTAGCGCTATATAAAACCTATAAATAATAATAATAACCATGATATGCAGAAATGAGAATATACAGCGTAATTTTTTATTTGCTCCAAGTAATTACTTAACCATTATAAACCCTCCTTTTTCTTTTCTTTTTCATCGTAGTATGGGTTTTTAATTAGCGCCACACAGGATGGCAGGATTCTCTATTTAACTATTAATTATTGACCTGCGACTCTATCTCTTTTATTTTGTATTCAGTAAAAGTGTCAGGGTTGCAATAATGATTTACTATATTTTGCCCTCTACTAGTGTAAATGAATACCAGTAACACCATCACCTTGTATCGGTTTAATGAGACTACAAGTCCGCTGCACTCTATGTATGATATTCTTAGTTTCATAAAACAAATATATATATAGTTTTAATTAGCCAATGGGAAAGGAAATGAGCGGGATCTGTAATCAGTACAACCAATACTTGCTTCTACGGTTAACAGGATTGTGCAAATATAGAAGGAGAACAAGTCACTTATAATTAGGGCCATAATTCTATGAAATCAAGATAGAGCAAGGAAGGAGACACCAGAAGCAAAGGGAACAAACTAATGCTTCTTCGCAGCCAACTGTGTCTCAAAATGCTGACAACACATGTTGCTGACTGAGAACAAGTGGAAGAAAGAACATCAAAGGAAATATCCCTGATTGCTTATGGTAATCTTCATTACTCCTAGTCCAAATGTCCTCATCCCAGTCACTACACGCAAGGTAAACTATCTCAAGGGCAGAAAATGCCCAGCCATCCCCCCGGGGCACCATAAATGACTTGGCATATCCAGTGACCTTCTGTCATAAACAAGACTGACGAACACAGGAAGATACAGAAAGGATGGGCGGATCATAATGACTGGCACACGGACATTAGACCTAAGAGTAATGAAGATTACCAGTAACTAATCCGGGACATTACCTCTACGTCCTACGTCCACATCAATGTCATTATTAATGAGGAATCGCCAAGCAAGACTCATATTTTATCATGAATTGCAATATGTTCACTGAGATCAATGCCACACCCAGTGATTATTATGAGGAATTTGATATCTTATGACACAACACAACTCAAAACCCCAACACCAAAGCACTTTTCATCACTGTCTGTGCCCTGTGGTCTGTAACGCTAGACACAATTATTTGGCTAAGCCCACGTTACTGCTCTGCAGGTCGCAGTCCAACGTCATCTCAAGAGGCAGCCAAACTACCCCTAGATCTTCAATGGAATCCCTTTTGTAAAGGGATGTTCAGATACAGCAATTGTAGACTGAATCTATCTACTAAGTGTCATAGATGTGGCTTTTACCCTTGATCTGCAGAACAAAAAGTCATAAAAAGATTATCTTTTCCCTGCAACCCCTCCCTTTCAACTACCAAACTGAAAGATGCAGGTGTTTTGAAGTGGAGGAGGAAGTGGGAGTGAACTGAGCTGAAATGGGGACGGCTTCAGAGGAAGACACCAAGAGGGACACAACCACTGGGACTGAATAGGGGAAACCACAATCTTCTTTGCCAGAATTAGGCCATTATGACCATCTCATGAATCCCTTGCCAAATCATTGAAATAATCTGGGTGTTAAAGGGAATGGGGGAAAGGCACACATGAATTAATGTGGCAAATCTATTGCCAATGAGTCCACTTCACAGACTCCCTCCTCTGGGAACCTGCTACAAAATGTTGGTAAATGCAAATTTGTTTGTGAAGCTAAAAGATCTAAAAATGGGGTCCATAACTTCTTGCAGATATCCTGGAAAATCAGAAGTGATAGAGGCGTCTCATGGGAATGGGGAAAATCCTGCAGAGGTGGTCTTGTGCATTGCTGTCCATCCACTGATATAAGTCACGTTCAAGGTTAACAGATGCTTTTCTTCCTAGGAGCTCAACCAAAATGTCAGCAGGGCTAATGATCTGGTGTGGGTCCCTCCATGATTGTTCACATAAGAGACAATTACCATATTGTTTGACCTCACTAGTATATGTTATCCATGAAGATGAGCTTCAATGCTCTGGCAACTGCTGCATGTTCTCTCCAATTAGAAAATTAAAGACTTTCTGTTAAAGACCACCACCCCTGGGTTGACTTGTCTTTGAATGTGGCTCTCCATGCAAAATAACTTGTATCTGTTGTTATGATGCAAGAGTTCCCTGGATAAAGAGGCAGTCCTTTCTCCAGATTCTTTAAATGCTGCCACCATTGTACAGCTCGTTTAACCCGGTCTGACAATGGAATTGGAGCTTCGGGTTATTGGGTGGCAGCTGACCAATATGTGTGAATATGCAACATAAATGGAAACGGACGAAGATCGGCCGATGGCCCATAGAGATGCTTGAAGCCACGTGACACTAACGCTTCAATAATGGTTGTGCTGTTGCATGAGATATTTTGAGTGGCGATGTGACCAGATGATGAATAGCTGATGCTTTAAATTCCATTTCAATCTGATCCTGGGATGGTTAGATCTTCCACATTTTACAGTTGATCAGAAACAAGTTCAAAGGTACAAACTTTGGCCGGGATGAAATGTTTGGGGCATCTGACCTCCACTCTATCACGGCAAGCCCAAATTGCACCTAGACCCTGGTTAAAAGCAAATAGTGGCGTTTGCTTGGTGTATTACTTTTTCTTGGCACTTTTTTCTTAAAACCTTTAAAAATTAATTTCTCTGGTCCCTCTGGTTGATCTTGGTATCTTTTTCTTCATGACTGTCATCCTTATGTTTCTGAATTGGTTTGGAAATTTTATTGTATTGTGTTCTTTTTTTAATTGTTGGTGCTGCTTGAATTTAACACACACTTCTGTGGGGATTGCCTGCTGCTTGTGCCATAGCTGCCAGTGGTTGAGCAAAGATTGTATCAGAATTGTGTTTCATCCTAATTATTACATTGGTAAGGATAGCCATCTCTCAACCTAACTACCCCATTCCTGAAAATCAAGTTTCAGATTTTGTCAAGAGATGTCAAAATTGTACCAAGTCAGACAAGATTTTAAAGTGGGAACCAGAGAATCTCCAAAAGTTTTTTTTCTGGTTGCTCCCTTAAGTACTCTTGCAATGGATCTCTTAGGTCCATATTAGTCTTGGAGCCAAGACAAGGTATATAGATGCCATAGTATTGGGATTACTTTTCCAAGCGGGCAGAAGTCAAGTGGATTAATAATCTCACAACAGATTCAGTGTTGAATTTTTTGGAAGACTGATTTTCCAGAGAGGGAATTCGAAGTTCTTTCATGTCTCATAACATGATACAATTCATATCACAAGATGGAGCAGTTTTCTTCCAGTTTGAACATAGCACATGAGAACACCTCTTTGTGCTCACCTTTTATGAATGGATTGGTCGAGATATTTAATGTTGAAGGAGTGCAGTTAGCTCTCATTTCAGTTCTGAATGTGCAACAACACAGAGAGAGCTTAATTTGTTATTTTCATTAAGCTTATCACAATGTTACAGGGTCCACTGATTTGAGCTTCAACGGAAGGAAAACACCGATTGAATTGATTCCCGAATGACTCATGGGAAATTTAAAGGTGATTTTGCTTAATGTATCAAAAAGCTAGAAAATGTGTAAAGTAAAAAAAAGAAAAGAAAAGGAGTTGTTCAAAATAGGAACTGCAGGTTATGTACTGAAGATTTGATAAAAGTTCGAAAACAACAAAGTGTAAAGACGGAATCAAAGTTCACTAATGCTTTTAAAGTTGTACAAATTCTTCTTTATTAAATAGTGGCACAGGGTGGAGTTTTCCTAGACTTGTCAAGGTGGTGGGTTTTGTCAGGTACATGTTGACAGGAATAAAAAAAAAAATGCCAGTGCCTTTCTTTATTATTCTGATTTGAACTCACATATCTTCATCACAAGTTGCTACTGATAAAGTTGTCGCACATCTTCCTGAAATGTTTACTTCCCGAAGAGGCTCAAATACATTTTTGTGGATATTAAATCACTCTGCACTACCAATTTTTCATTAACTTTTACATATTGTTTTTTTTCTGTGGGGATGGAGGTTTGAGGTAACTGCTATGTAGGTAACTGAACTTTCGGAAAAACAGTAGCCTAAACACTGGTGCTTTGTTACTGAATAAATAAAGGGGGTATTTTGTTTAAAGTATTATAATGGTGAATGTCGTTCACAATAAGTAAATGTTTTCCCCAGTTTTTCTTGCCAGATACCTCTCAGGATGCTTATCTGTCGTGTAAACACTACATTCATTATTCTGCTCATTATGCACATAATCAAACAATTTGTGTGCCAATGAGCCATTCCCTGATCCTTTCTCGTATAGTGAATGTTGTTCTCCCTTTCATTATCATTAACATCACATCCTGCTCACACTATGATAATCGGTGCTTAATCATCATTTATACATTAGTTGGTGATGGGCCAGATGAGGATTAATCCAGATTAATGATTGACTCACATTTGATGAGCTGTTAATTAATGATTAACAACCTGTCATTCATCATGTTCGTCATGTTTTGCTCAGGTTTAATTATTTAATAATTATTAATTAGTAATACATCCCTGCCTAGAGTTTGGTCAGTTGTTGTTCACTTAGCAGTGTGAGTTATTCAGACACCGGTAAATTGCACATAATGCCATAATAGCAAGAATTAATACATGCTTCTTCAGCATCAATGATTCTTTTATATATACTACCTAGTGGAAAGTGTCCATGCAGTTTTATATCATTCAAGCCATGATGCAACTAAATTGTGTATTACTAACTGAAGGAAATATTGAAAATAAGGCATCATGAACAAAAGTTGCAGACGCCCAAGAGGCACACTGGGAAGGTGTGAAATCCTTGAGCACCTAGCAGGGGTGCTACTCGAAGAAGGTCCTGGGACAGGGAATTATAAGATCCACCAATGAAGGTTTCACTTATTTAATGCTTAGAAGTTCTCCATCTGTACAAGCTATTGTGTGAGTCCGGATTAACTTGCTGAAAATGTGGCTTGGGTTGTTACTAGGGTTTTTGCACGTGAAGCATGACATCGTGTTATTATTTGTTGACAAATCTGTAATTATTTCATCAAAAGGAAACCGCAAAGCCTGGGTACCTGAAAGTTCCCTCTTTATATACATTATTGTACCAAGTCCTCTAGAAATAATTATCCTTTGACACTCATGCTCTGCTTCACTCTCGCTCGCACACATTCCCTGCATCTGCAAAAGCAAAACTGGAGGTCGCTCATTTTCCTACATCGCACTCAAGACATGGAACAACCTCCCTCAATACATCAGAGCCTTCTCACTTCTGGAGTTCCACAAAAAGCTGAAGACCTGGCTGTGAGAAGTTGGCCTGGTATATGCTGTTCACTAATTAAAGTGGACACCTTGCACCAGAACAATTCGACTCTTATGGTAGATAGGTTTAAGACAACCTTTATAGAAAGCTATCCTAGTGGTAGCTGTGGAGAGCAGCCTTCAGGCTAAGTCTTGAAGGAATGTAAAGCAGCTTGTTTTACCACACAATCTCTTGAATCACCAAATGAAAAGACACCACATAGGTATAAATATCAAATATATGTATTTATTAATAAACACTCTCTACTAATCTCTTTATGAGATTAGAGGTCAGAATCATATGTACAAGTCAAATGTTATCAAAATAAGTTTAGCACCATCGAATATCACAATCTTAGTTTGCTAGACCTAGGTCTAGGGCATCTAGAATCGAGGGACCCCCAAGAACCACCCCAGGTAGTTGTAGGAGACCCACAGGGGACGGACGCGGTGACCTGGCTCCCGTGCGAGTCCTGTGCGAGTCGATGTGCTCAGACACGATTGAGATTTCAATGTTAAAGGCCCCTTGCGTGCTCGAGGCGAACACACCGATCGGTCCTTGTACGAGTCGAAGGACGCGGTTATAGATAGAGTTGCAAGGGAGATGGACGCGCTGTGTCTAACACAGACGCGAACCTTGTGCGAGTCAGTGCAATGGAGATCTCAGTGTTACAGGCCCTTTGTGTGTTCGAGGCGAACACCGATCGGACTCAGTACGAGTCGAAGGATACGGTTCTAGATAGTGTTACAAAGGAGATGGACGCGGTGTGTCTAACACAGACGCGAACCCTGTACGAGTCAGCGCAATTGTCGCACTTAGAGAATTAGAGTTTTAGGACACTTCGGGGGAAGCTACAAGCAAGTCACTTACAGGGTAAGTAGTTCTAGTAGTGCTGAAGTTACCTCACCCAGGGGAGCCGGGTGCATAGGTGTTCTTTGGTGTCGGGTCGCGGCGTCGTTTTCAATGGGAGCCAGTGAAGACTTGCTGCTTGCGGCGACAGGAGAAGTGTCCGGAGGAATCCAAGCCTGGATTCGGAAGATGGAAGACCTGAAAGCAGAGGGGACAGTGTTCAAAGTCACTTGGCAGTGACTCGGGGCAAGGAAGATGGATGCCCACCGTCGTCGCAAGATTCAGGTCGTTCGCAGTTGCCTTGACTGTTCAGCCACGAGGTCCAGGAGGTGTCGACAACGACCAGGAGCTGGATTCGGCTTGTCCCACAATGTCTGCAGCTTACTGCGGTGTTGGCGACTCGATCGGAGCCAACAAGCCTTGGTAACAGCAAGTCTTGGGGAAAGGGTGAAGAGACAATGGCGCAGACCAGCAAGGTCTGTGGGACTCACCCAGCGAGGGTAAGTCAGGGCAGGCCTGGAGCAACCAGGGGAGCCCTTTGGTTTCTTTAGAAAGTCTTCTGGGGACCCACAAGCCAGCTGGCAAGGGATTGCAAAGACGCCTCGGGAGGATTCGCTCACAGGGGCCCACGGTCACTCGAGATGTGGTAGGCCTCTGATCTTCAAAGGACTTCCTGCTGGAGGCTAGGACCACACGTGGTCCAAAGCACAAGTTCGTGGAACATTGTGAAGGGGTTGCACTTGACAATAGTGCATGGTACCCAGGGGTCGCGGTTCCTCGTTACTCTTGGGGTCCACTGGCCTCAGCTTTGCTGGGGACTCACGATGGCCTTTGAGAAGTCAGGAAATCTACTTCTTGGGCTGCAGGGACTTCGGACTCCGGCGGGAGCAGCATAGTTTGCGACCGTCATTTGTAGTTTTTGGTGCCTGCCAAGCAGGGGAGTCACTCCTTGACTCCAAGGGAGATTCTTCAGTCTTCCAAAGGTAGTGGAACGTCGAAGGTCCGGGATTCTTCTTCAGAGCGTCGTCCAAGGTAATCTAGGGTGCTATGCACAGGTTCCCCCTCTTATACTAAAAGAAAGGGAGGGACTAGCTCTATGACCCTACCTATGGGAGGGTCAGGGGAGTGGGTGGCTACACCCACTTCCCTTTGTCCAGTTTCGCGCCAGAGCAGGGGCAGGTAGCCCCTGAGCCGGTTGGAACTGGCATATGCCCAGAGGAGCCTTCTGCTCCCCCAGTGCAGGACTTCAAAGCACTCTAAGAGTGCACCCACCCAGCCCCAATACACTAAACCCTGTCTGGAAGGTGGTCACACCCCCTTGGGACAGGATATCTATTGTTGGGCTTCCTCCACTGCGAGTGTTGGTCATCAGCAGGAGGGCAGTCCAGTGTCTGTGACTGGTGGCATCCATTTTGTGATGCCAGGGCTCTGCAGCATTCTACCGCATTTCCACAGTAGGCACATGTCTATCCCTCTAGAAGGGTGGAATGCTACCCCCGCCGCCAGGACTGGCGGGGGGGGGTAGTATTCCAAGGTGTTTGACACCAAACACGACATGTTTCGATGCAGCCATTCCAAAGTTAGCATTTTACCGCGAGGATATAATGCACTTAAAAGTATATGGTTTAACCGCATCCACAAACAGCACCAGAGAATGGACTCCGAGAGCTGCAGAGGGCCCTGCTCAGGCAGAGGCACCCCCTCACATAGAAGCCAAGCACCCTGCCCTCAGGATTGATAGGGCCTGCCTTAGGGGTGACTGATAGGTTTATATGTGTGTGTAGGAGAGATATAGGGGACCTATATCTCGGTGAGGGGTGCTAGCACTTCCTCACCCAGGCTGCAGTAGCAGGCCTGTGGTGTCAGATTTAGTCTGCTTCCCAGGGGTGGCATAATACATGCTTCAGCCCCTGGTAGGCCTATGAAGTACCTATGCCCTTGGTACCTAAGGTACCATATACTAGGGACTCATAAGGTACCACAGTATCCAATCACTAGTGCACCTAGAGTGCACTCCAAGTCGTTTAGAGAGAACAGAGAGGCTGGGGCCCTGATTGGCAGGGACCCAGCCAGACTATAGCCAGAAACCAGTGTAAACATCAGAAAAAAAGTGGGGGCAACATAAGAGGCAGATCCTACTCTCCTACACAACCCCCCAAACGCAGGGACACTAAACTAACCTTGACCAGTTGAGTCTTCGTGTTCAAAGTGGAAATACCTTGAGAGTCCATCTGCATTGGCATGTTGGGTCCCAGGTCTATGTTCCACTGTATAGTCCATCCCCTGTAGGGAAATGGACCACCTCAAAAGTTTTGGGTTTTCACCTTTCATCTGTTTAAGCCATAGGAGGGGCTTGTGGTCGGTCTGAACTATGAAGTGAGTGCCAAACAAGTATGGCCTCAGCTTCTTCAGGGCCCACACCACAGCAAAGGCCTCCCTCTCTATAGCTGACCAACGTTTCTCTCTAGGGGTCAGCCTTCTGCTAATAAAAGCTACTGGCTGGTCTTGACCTTCATCATTCAGTTGAGACAGTACAGCTCCCACACCCAGCTCAGAAGCATCTGTTTGGACAATGAACTTTTTGGTGTAGTCTGGAATCTGTAAGATGGGGGCAGTGCACATGGCCTGCTTTAGGTCTTCAAATGCCTTTTGACAGCTAGCTGTCCACTGAACCTTTTTGGCATTTTCTTTGAGGTCAGATCATTCAAGGGGGTCACTATAGATCCATATCCCTTGACAAACCTCCTATAGTACCCAGTCAGGCCTAAGAAGGCTCTCACCTGTGTCTGGGTGGTTGGAGCAACCCATTCCATTATGGTTTGGATTTTGCTCTGTAAAGGCTGAACCTGGCCTCCACCTACAAGGTGGCCCAGGTATACAACCTGACTCTGCCCTATCTGGCACTTAGTGGCCTTGATAGTGAGGCCTGCTTTCTGCAGGGCCTCCAAAACATTCCTGAGGTGGACCAGGTGGACCTGCCAGGAGGAACTAAAGACAGCAATATCATCTAGATAAGCTGAGCAATAAGTTTCCATCCCTGTCAGAACTTTATTCACCAACCTCTGAAAAGTGGCAGGTGCATTTTTCAATCCAAAGGGCATCACCACAAAGTGGTAGTGCCCACCAGGGGTCGAAAATGCTGTTTTGGCTTTTGCATCATCAGCTAACCTGATTTGCCAGTTGCCAGCAGTCAGGTCAAACATGCTTAGATACTTGGCTGAGGCCAAAGTATCAATCAGCTCATCTGCCCTTGGTATGGGATAGGCATCAGTCCTAGTGACTGCATTGAGGCCTCTGTAGTCTACACAAAACCTCATTTCTTTCTTACCACCCTGGGTATGAGGCTTGGGTACCAGGACTACGGGGCTAGCCCAAGGGCTATCTGAAGGCTCAATTACACCTAGCTCCAACATTTTCTGGACTTCAGTCCTGATACAGTCCCTAACATGGTCAGGTTGCCTGTAGATTTTATTCTTGACAGGCAGACTGTCTCCAGTGTCCACCTCATGGGTGCACCAGGAAGTCTGACTAGGGGTCAGGCTAAACATATGTCTATACTGTTGCAGAACTTGTCTGCACTCAGTTTGCTGATGGTCAGTGAGGCTGCTTGCCAAAGCAACACCATCTACTGACCCATCATCAGGGTTCTGAGAGAGCAGGTCAGGGAGAGGGTCACTCTCCTCCTCCTGGTCCTCATCAGTTGCCATGAGCAAGCCCATGTCAGCCCTGTCAACATATGGCTTTAATCTGTTGACATGGAGCACCCTTAGGGGGCTCCTGGGAGTTCCAAGATTCACCAGATAGGTGACTTCTCCCTTCTGTTCAACTATTGTATGGGGGCCACTCCACTTGTCCTGGAGGGCTGCTGGGGCCACAGGCTCCAACACCCACACTTTCTGTCCTGGCTGGTATACAGTCAGTACAGCCTTTGGTCGTGCCAAGCTTTTTGTAATTCTTGGCTGGCCTCCAGGTTTTTGGTTGCCTTTTTCATGTACTCTGCCATCCGGGAGCGGAGACCAAGTACATAGTCCATCACATCTTGTTTGGGGGCTTGAGAGGTAACTCCCAGCCCTCTTTACCAAACACAGTGGACCTCTCACAGGATGCCCAAACAGAAGCTCAAATGGGCTGTAACCAACCCCCTTCTGTGGAACCTCTCTGTATGCAAACAACAGGCAAGGAAGAAGAAGGTCCCATTTCCGCCTAAGCTTCTCTGGGAGACCTTTAATCATTCCTTTCAAGGTTTTGTTGAAGCGTTCAACTAAACCATTGCATTGTGAGTGATAGGGGGTGGTGAACTTGTAAGTTACACCACACTCCTTCCACATTTCTTTTAGATATCCTGACATGAAGTTGGTACCTCTGTCAGAAATGACCTCCTTTGGGAAACCCACTCTGGAGAAGACTCCAATGAGGGCTCTTGCCACCACAGGGGCTGTGGTGGTCCTCAGAGGAATTGCTTCTGGGTACCTGGTGGCATGATCCACTACCACCAGGATAAACCTGTGCCCAGATGCAGTTTGAGGGTCAAGGGGACCAACAATGTCAATCCCTACCCTTTCAAAGGGTACCCCCACCACAGGTAGTGCTATCAGGGGGGCCTTTGTTGTGCCACCTGCCTTACCACTGGCTTGGCAGGTGACACAGGAGCGACAAAACTCCTTTGTGTCCTCTGACATATGTGGCCAATGAAAATGTGGAACAAGCCTGTCCCAGGTCTTGTTTTGGCCCAAGTGTCCTGCTAAAGGGATGTCATGTGCTAGGGTCAAGAGGAACCCCTAAACTTCTGAGGTATTACCATCCTCCTGGTGGCTCCAGGGGCTGGATCTCTACCCTCAGAATATAGGAGTCCCTCATCCCAATAAACTTTATGGGACCCACTAGCACTCCCAGCAGCCTCAGCAGCAGCCTGCTGTCTGAGGGGTTCAAGAGAGGGGCAGCACTGTTGCTCCTTACTCAGATCTTCCCTAGAAGGGCCCCCTGCCCCTAAGAACTCAACCTGATCAGGCTCAAGTCCCTCTGGGGCAGTTCCTTCTTCAGGATCTGCTTCACCTCCCTCTGGGGGTGAATCTGTGATCTGAGACAGAGGGGAAGGCACTGCCTTTACCCTACTGCTCCTCCTCTTGGGAAGCATCTGGTCCATTGTTCCAGGATCCAGAGCTGGTTCAGTGTTATGCATTCTTGCTTGTGACCTGGTCACAGCAAATACCTCTGCAGGGATGCCCAACATCTCAGCATGAGTCCATAACTCTACTTCAGACCAGGCTGAAGTCTCTAGATCATTGCCCAATAGACATTCGACAGGGAGGTCTGCACTGACTACAACCTTTTTGAGGCCAGTTACCCCTCCCCAGGAGAAATTCACAACTGCCAGACTATGGTTGGTCTTGACGTTGCTTGCGTTGGTCACCTGGTACATTTCGCCCAGGATGATCTTTCCAGGGTCCACAAGATCGTCTGCCACCATGGTGACACTAGCACCTGTGTCCCTAAATGCCAAAGCCTGTTTGCAATTTATTACAGGCTGCGGTTTGTATTTGCCCAGATTACTGGGGCTTACTAGGAAGGACATATTAAGGTCTCCCTCACAAATCAGCATTGCCTGAGTGGGCACTCTGACTAGGTCAGAGTCCACTTCAGAACCCAGGGTCAACCCTACTACACCCTTATTCTGCGTACCACCTCCACCAGTAGCTGAGCTAGGGGGAACAGTTGCCTTAGGGGCAGGAGTGGTGGTGGTTTGGTCTTTGGACTTGTTACAATCAGAAGTCCAGTGCCCTTTCTGTTTACAGAATTTGCACCAGGGCTTCTTTTGGCCTTTCCCCTTGTTTGATTGGGACTCCCCACCAGATGCAGATTTTTGGGGCCCTTGTGAAGACTTCTGGTCTTTTGACTTATCCCCACCTTTCTCAGAGCCCTTAGGATCTTGCTTCTTAGTGTCACTCCCTTGGTTCTGGGGTTTCTGCCTCACCCTGGTTCTGACCCATTTGTCTGCCTTCTTTCCCAATTCTTGGGGAGAGGTCAGATCTGAGTCCACCAGGTACTGATGCAACAACTGGTTCTGGCAATTATTAAGGATCTGTTCTCTCATCATCAGATTATACAATCCCTTGAAATCAGTAACCCTACTGCCAACCAGCCAACCCTCCAGAGCCTTGGTCGCACAATCAACAAAGTCAGTCCAGTCCTGAGTCTGTGCCTTCTGGGTGTCTCTGAACTTCAACCTGTACTGTTCAGTGGTTAAGCCAAACCCATCTATCAGTGCACTCTTCAGGACTTCATAATCGTCAGCATCCTCTTCTCTAACAGTGAGGAGCTTATCTCTACCTTTATCTGAAAAGGAGAGCCACAAGATTGCTGCCCACTGCTTCTGGGGGACCTGTTGTACTCTACAGGCCCTCTCCATAGCAGTTATCCACTTGTGGATATCATCCCCACTCTGGTAGGGAGGAACAACCTTGCTCAGGTTCCTATGGTCTGGAATAGTTTCTCTGCCTCTAGGGACACTGTTGCTGCCATCAAGGGGTTCTAACCCCTCTCTTCTAGAAGCTCTCTGGATCTCCAGGGCTTCTCTATCCAGTGCCAACTGCTTGGTTCTGAGGGCAACTCTTGCTTCCTCATACTGCAGCAGTTTGCACATTCATTCAGAGGAGGTCTCTCTTATGGGAAAGTATGAGTTCCTCTGGTGGACAAATTCTCTGCCAGAGTGATAAGAGTGCTCAGATTCCCTGGAAGGGGACCTATGCCTCTCATCCACTCTGTCAGTTCTCTTAGGGAGAATTCCTCTGTCCTTTTCAGGCCCCTTGAGGCCTGGCCCTTCAATCACAGAGTCCTGGTCATTCTGATTTTCATCATCTGACCCAGATACTGTAATCGACCCACCCACTGATTCAGACCCATTAGCTCCTAGAGCCAATCTAAGATCATCTGCTGTCAGCAGATCTATCAGGTGTAGGGTTGAGGGACTCTGTCCTAGCCTCAGGTGTCTTTCAACACACATGGCTCTCAAGTCAGAGAAAGCCATGTCCTTATACTGAGGCTGAGTGGATCCACTGGTTCCACCCTTTAAGGACATTCTAGTGTTGTGCAGTGTTGTACTACCTACACTAGTTTGTGGCCTACTGATACTAGCTTGAGCTGTAGAAAGGCTGTGCTATCCGTTGGCACACAGCTCTAAGTTTAGTAGAACTTATTGATACTAAGCTTGACTTTATATGTACCTTGAGTACCTATAGTGGTTTTCAGTTAGTAATTCAAATAGAGATTTTCTGGTAAAACAATAGCAAGCAGGAATCCCACACGCTGCCCACCAATGTGAGAAGTTGGCCTGGTATATGCTGTTCACTAATTAAAGTGGACACCTTGCACCAGAACAATTCGACTCTTATGGTAGATAGGTTTAAGACAACCTTTATAGAAAGCTATCCTAGTGGTAGCTGTGGAGAGCAGCCTTCAGGCTAAGTCTTGAAGGAATGTAAAGCAGCTTGTTTTACCACACAATCTCTTGAATCACCAAATGAAAAGACACCACATAGGTATAAATATCAAATATATGTATTTATTAATAAACACTCTCTACTAATCTCTTTATGAGATTAGAGGTCAGGATCATATGTACAAGTCAAATGTTATCAAAATAAGTTTAGCACCATCGAATATCACAATCTTAGTTTGCTAGACCTAGGTCTAGGGCATCTAGAATCGAGGGACCCCCAAGAACCACCCAGGTAGTTGTAGGAGACCCACAGGGGACGGACGCGGTGACCTGGCACCGGTGCGAGTCCTGTGCGAGTCTATGCGCTCAGACGCGATTGAGATTTCAATGTTAAAGGTCCCTTGCGTGTTCGAGGCGAACACACCGATCGGTCCTTGTACGAGTCGAAGGACGCGGTTATAGATAGAGTTGCAAGGGAGATGGACGCGCTGTGTCTAACACAGACGCGAACCTTGTGCGAGTCAGTGCAATGGAGATCTCAGTGTTACAGGCCCTTTGTGTGTTCGAGGCGAACACCGATCGGACTCAGTACGAGTCGAAGGATACGGTTCTAGATAGTGTTACAAAGGAGATGGACGCGGTGTGTCTAACACAGACGCGAACCCTGTACGAGTCAGCGCAATTGTCGCACTTAGAGAATTAGAGTTTTAGGACACTTCGGGGGAAGCTACAAGCAAGTCACTTACAGGGTAAGTAGTTCTAGGGCCCACACCCACAGGAGAACCGTAGTGCTGAAGTTACCTCACCCAGGGGAGCCGGGTGCATAGGTGTTCTTTGGTGTCGGGTCGCGGCGTCGTTTTCAATGGGAGCCAGTGAAGACTTGCTGCTTGCGGCGACAGGAGAAGTGTCCGGAGGAATCCAAGCCTGGATTCAGAATATGGAAGACCTGAAAGCAGAGGGGACAGTGTTCAAAGTCACTTGGCAGTGACTCGGGGCAAGGAAGATGGATGCCCACCGTCATCGCAAGATTCAGGTCGTTCGCAGTTGCCTTGACTCTTCAGCCACGAGGTCCAGGAGGCTTCGACGACAACCAGGAGCTGGATTCGGCATGTCCCATGATGTCTGCAGCTTACTGCCGTGTCGGCGTCTCGATCGGAGCCAACAAGCCTTGGTAACAGCAAGTCTCGGGGAAAGGGTGAAGAGACAATGGCGCAGACCAGCAAGGTCTGTGGGACTCACCCAGCGAGGGTAAGTCAGGGAAGGCCTGGAGCAACCAGAGGAGCTCTTTGGTTTCTTTAGAAAGTCTTCTGGGGACCCACAAGCCAGCTGGCAAAGGATTGCAAAGATGCCTCGGGAGGATTCGCTCACAGGGGCCCACGGTCACTCAGGACGTGGTAGCCCTCTGATCTTCAGAGGAGTTCCTGCTGGAGGCTAGGACCACACGTGGTCCAAAGCACAAGTTCGTGGAACGTTGTGAAGAGGTTGCACTTGACAATAGTGCACGGTACCCAGGGGTCGCGGTTCCTCATTACTCTTGAGGTCCACTGGCCTCAGCTTCGCTGGGGACTCACGATGGCCTTTGAGAAGTCAGGAAATCTACTTCTTGGGCTGCAGGGACTTCGGACTCCGGCGGGAGCGGCGTAGTTTGTGACTGTTGTTTGTAGTTTTTGGTGCCTGCCAAGCAGGGGAGTAACTCCTTGAATCCAAGGGAGAGTCTTCAGTCTTCCAAAGGTAGTGGAACGTCGAAGGTCCGGGATTCTTCTTCAGAGCGTCGTCCAGGGTAATCTAGGGTGCTATGCACAGGTTCCCCCTCTTATACTAAAAGAAAGGGAGGGACTAGCTCTATGACCCTACCTATGGGAGGGTCAGGGGAGTGGGTGGCTACACCCACTTCCCTTTGTCCAGTTTTGCGCCAGAGCAGGGGCAGGTAGCCCCTGAGCCGGTTGGAACTGGCATATGCACAGAGGAGCCTTCTGCTCCCCCAGTGCAGGACTTCAAAGCACTCTAAGAGTGCACACACCCAGCCCCAATACACTAAACCCTGTCTGGAAGGTGGTCACACCCCCCTTGGGACAGGATATCTATTGGTGGCCTTCCTCCACTGCGAGTGTTGGTCATCAGCTGGAGGGCAGCCCAGTGTCTGTGACTGGTGGCATCCATTTTGTGATGCCAGGGCTCTGCAGGATTCTACCGCGTTTCCACAGTAGGCATATGTCTATCCCTCTAGAAGGGTGGAATGCTACCCCCGCCGCCAGGACTGGCGGGGGGTAGTATTCCAAGGTGTTTGACACCAAACACGACATGTTTCGATGCAGCCATTCCAAAGTTAGCATTTTACCGCGAGGATATAATGCACTTAAAAGTATATGGTTTAACCGCATCCACAAACAGCACCAGAGAATGGACTCCGAGAGCTGCAGAGGGGCCCTGCTCAGGCAGAGGCACCCCCTCACATAGAAGCCAAGCAACCTGCCCTCAGGATTGATAGGGCCTGCCTTAGGGGTGACTGATAGGTTTATATGTGTGTGTAGGAGAGATATAGGGGACCTATATCTCGTGGAGGGGTGCTAGCACTTCCTCACCCAGGCTGCAGTAGCAGGCCTGTGGTGTCAGATTTAGTCTGCTTCCCAGGGGTGGCATAATACATGCTTCAGCCCCTGGTAGGCCTGTGAAGTACCTATGCCCTTGGTACCTAAGGTACCATATACTAGGGACTCATAAGGTACCACAGTATCCAATCACTAGTGCACCTAGAGTGCACTCCAAGTCGTTTAGAGAGAACAGAGAGGCTGGGGCCCTGATTGGCAGGGACCCAGCCAGACTATAGCCAGAAACCAGTGTAAACATCAGAAAAAAGAGTGGGGGCAACATAAGAGGCAGATCCTACTCTCCTACACTGGCTCTTTGTATAAGCACCTTGGAGGCCACAATCCTACACACCTGTCCAAGCGCCTCGTTACGGTCTTGCGTGTTTAGTTCGCCACACAAATCAATGTAACATAGCATAACACAGTGGGACCTCTTGTAGCTTGCTATCAATGCCTGTGGTGTTTAGCCAGAATATCGGAAACAAAAATATCGTGGGACAAAAAATTGTGTCAAGAATATCGAGGACTAAAATATCGTTCTTAAAAAATAATTGTAAAAAATGCAATGTGAACTGTCCTATATCAGGAATAAAGTCTCGCAAGAATCTAGAAATTTGTGCAAAACTATACCATGAAACTGAGACACTCTCATAATCCTGGCGAGCTATCTGTTTTCAGTTCGTCCTTCCATTGTCTTTTGTAAAATCTGATAATATAACAACTAGCGGTGACCCTAATGGAGGTGGCTGAATGGTGGAAGCAACCAATGGCCCTTCTCTCTCTCAACGCTGAGAAGGCGTTTGAAAGGGACTATTGGAGTTACCTCTCTAAGGTTCTAGATAGAATTCATCTGGGGTCTAAAATGAAAGCTTTTATCCATGCTAACTTCCAGCAACCTACTGCTAAACTCAAAATTAATGCCACTTTCTCCCCAGCAATCAGGCTTACCCGGGGCAGACGACAGGGATGCCCATTGTCGCCCCTGATTTTTGCCTTCATGATGGAGCCTCTAGTGGTTAAAATCCAATCCAACCCCCAAATACGTGGTGTGACAGTCAATGATAGAGAACATAAGTTGGCTCTTTTTGCCAATGATATCTTCTGTTTCATTACTGACCCGGACACTACTATTCCGGCGTTGATGAAGTTGTTAGACTCCTTCTCCCAAGCGTCGGGCATTATGATCAACTTCTCCAAATCACTGAACATGGGAGTAGCAGACCCCATGCATATCCTCAAGGACCCCGTCCAAAAAAGCTGTTTCCCAATGGCAAACATCAGCCATTACCTACCTGGGGATTCGACTCCCGCCCCATACTAGAGACATCTACACTAGCCACACCCCTCCTCACTTACCTTTTCTAGGACCTTTACCATTGGGAACAGTTAGAGATCTCTTGTCTGGGCACGCTTAACAGCCTGTAAATGAACTTCATGCCCAGTCTTCTATATGTCCTTCAGACCCTCCTTCTGGTCCTCCTCCAAGCGACTCATTTGCAGATTCGCACAAAAATGTTCAACTTTGTTTGGGGTGGTAAGTCCACAAGAGTAGCAAAAGCATCCCTGTACAAACCAGTAATGGAGGGCGGCCTGGGCTTCCCAGATGTTTAAACTTACATTTTAACTGCACAACTCCATCCTTCCCTTGATTGGAATCATGACCCCGACGACAAACCCTGGGTCCAGGTGGATTAGGCTTTCTCCCCCTCACCTCTGTCGGGGCCTTTTTAGCTTCCAATAGTGGCATGGACTGAGGCTTCCCAACTACTGCCTTTGACAGCTACATTGCTAGCTTACTGGAGGGAGGTTCCGACAGTGTAGGGCATTTCCGTGCAGTCCCTTCCAGCCTACTCCCGACACATAACCCGGACTTCTCCCCAGGCAGGGTCAATCCACGCTCCTTTAATTGGATTAAGGGCCGATCTCCTATTCTATGTGATTTTTATGATGAATGCGACTTACGTTCATGGGGAGACTTGGCCACTAAGGTCACATTTACCAGACTCTTCACTGGGCAGGTAGGCCCCCAACACGACTGGCCCTCCAGCGAGATGCTACACCTATTGAGTCCCTCTAACTCAATAACATCCACCATAGAGGCATATCGTGGCTGCACCAATATATTATACAATTAAGCCCTCAAAAAAAACACGCCTATGTCCTACAAGGGGAAAATGAACTGGATGCCGGGATTTCTGATGACACACGGGGTGCCATATGGCAGAGAGCTGCTAAGTCCTCAATTTGCATTTGTTACAAAGAGAACACCTATAAGATACTAACTCATTGGTACCGCACACCTATCAGACTTGCAAATATGTTCAGGGGCTCTGAGCTATGTTGGAAGGGGTGTGGTGAACAAGGCACATTTTTGCACACTTGGTGGTCCTACCCACTGATCCGTGCCTTTTAGGCGGAGATCAAAAACACAATACAGGCCATCACAAATGTCTTGCTACCGCTCGATCCACTCATGATCCTCTTAGGGGACCTGGGACAGATAGGTTTTTTCTTTCAACGATCCCACAGGGCTGCCTGTTTTCCCATTTATTGTTGGCAGCACGACTGTGTGTGGCCCAGATGTGGAAGCAGCCTCTATCTCCTCTCTGAACATGTGGTGGGGAAAGATCTGGTCACTTTATGCCATAGAAAAATGAACTACCATTATAAGAGATTGAGTGGGCAAGTTTGATATCATATGGCACCCCTTCACTACTTACATACGACGTCTACAATGGGCGGGAGGACTCAACATGACAATGTCTAGAATTCTAAAGGTGTCTGATATGCACATCATGTCCCCATCTGCGCAGAAGGATGCTCATCGGGAACTGACCTTCCATCTGGTTGACAGTGTTCTGTTGGGGTCGTATGAGGGGAGCAATGTTTTTCTATGTACGCTCTGAGTGAGAATGTAATTCATTTGTTCTAATTGCCTTGGGCGGGGGCTTGGGCCGCATTTTCAATTTTTTTATACTTTACACTGCTTCATTTGAAAATTTACTGTGTGTCATGGTCTTTTTCTGAAAATGTAAAATAAAACAGTTACAACAGAAATCTGCTAATATAACAACCCCCCGTTTATTCCAGAGTTTAATTAGGTATTCTGACACCTTCAGCCCCAGACTACTACAATCCCGCAAAGAAAAAAATGCATGGGAAACAAGTATATTATATTTTATACCAATTTCATTCTTGTGCAGAATCATTTCCTTTAAAATGTTATGTGGTTTTTTTGGGGACATTTCCAGGTTTTCAAGAAAAATGTCAACTGGAACCCTAACTCTTTAACCATTGCCCTCAAAAAGAAACTATTGAGAGAGAGAGAGTGGATCAGCACACAATCGAGAATGAGAATCCATAAAGGCAGCCTGATAACGCACAATAAAACTCAGGTAAGGCTAGCCCCCCTACTCTTTGCTTAATTGGATAGTGGTCAAATTAACACACAGATGCGGATGTTTCCAAATTAACTTTCTAATTAAGCAGTCAATCTCCTTAAAATAGCTCTTACTTAGCTTAATTGGAACATTAGAAAATAATAAGAATAGGGGTTAAATCGACATTTTTATTAAGGCAACTCAGCCTATAATTGATAAAGGTAAAAGATGCCATCTCTCTAACAATTTCTTAACTTTAGGCAGAGTTGCACGATAATTTAGCCCAAAGAGATCTAAAATATTAGTTACAAATACCCCCAAGATATCCAATAGGACGAGTAGGCAGTAATTGGCCCCAAATTGTAGTAGGAAGATCCTCCTTGGAGGCATCAAAAGGTAGAACTTCTGATTTATTATGTACAGTGTGGTATGGCTTGGTTGTAGGTATAAGGTTCTACATCAGAAATCTCAGGAAGAAATTATTCCAAAACTTATTCATAAGGTAGCAACAGTAACAGGGTGTGCAATTTTTTGCAAGAGAGACTAGATATCTCTTCCTTTGGGCATAAACTGTTCGGAGCAGCACATTTTAAAAGAATGGAATTTTTGCTAGATGGACACTTTATTATACTCCTCAATATTTTTATAAATGTTTTCCTGATGTCCCTAATAAATGTTTTAGATGTCCTACAATGGTGAAAGGTGATTAGGCCCATTGTGTTTTTACTTGCCCAGTTTTGCAGTCATTTTAGGATCAGATATTTCGTTTTTTAACAAAACAATTGTCAAAAGGGGTGCTACTAGATTCAATAATAGTTCTTTTTAGGCTGCTTGGCAGCAGTAAGACTTTTCTGAGGAGTTAACAAAAATGTATTTTTTTTAGTTGTTTCCATAGCAAGATCACTCATTCTACAATTTCGGAATAACTGCCCATATTTTGCTCTATGGCAAGTCAAAATGTCATGGGTAAGGCAGCTGGATTATGCTTATGCCAAAAGGAATAATCAACTGAAAAAAGTTAAACAGCTGTGTTTTTTTTCCTGCTGATTAAGGTAGTGAGACATTTTTTAGGAGAGATGTGGGGCCATTCACTTGCACTTTTGACTTCCCGCAGGGGCGTAACACAGGCCCCCCGCAGCCCCCGCGGTGTGGGGAGGGGGGGGCAAGCTCCAGGGGGGCCCCCTCGGCACTGCACTCTGGCCGGAGAGCTCCTGATTGAGCTCGGAGGGGGCCCCTCTACGTACCTTGCAGGGAGGGCCCCCTCAATTTTCGTTACGCCAGTGTTAATTACTGATCGATTGCACAGGGAAAGGTGCAACAGATAACGGCACAGTGTAAGTGAAAATAAGTGCCCTATGTGAGGGCAAATAAACAACACAGTGCATATGACAAATGCCTTTACCTTCATGACATATTACAAAGTAGAACCCACACAAAATAAATTAGTTTGGTTTCTTAGCATCCAGCATTAAATGCAATTATGGTTAACACTGAAAAGTCGACGTTTCAACCCTTTGGAGTCATTGAACGGGGCCTTCCTCCAAGGGGGTACAAACTTCAACTTTTCAGTCTTTTCCGTATTTACATTTAATGTCGGACGTTAAGAAACCTAACTAACTAACTAACGCATTTATTTCATGTAGGTTCTACTTTATAATTGATGTCCTGATGGTTAAGGCATTTCCACGCATTGGAATTGTCATTCTACTTATGTAATGTAGTTAACAATTACATTTATAATCTTTCAGATCTGCAGTACATTCATTGCGACAGCAGGGCCTTTGAATAATATATCTCCTACGAATGTATTTAATGTTTTTGGAGTCATTTCCTTTCGAACGTTTTTGTATATGCAGCCTTCGCTATCCGAGTTCAATTGGAATACAGTGTGCCCCATTTTTCTTCCTAGAACCCATGCTTGACATTGTTCACACACTATCATGACATGGTGCATAAGGAGACAAAGATAAACAGATTTTGGCAAACTGATTCTTCAATTTCCCTTTACCCTACCAGCCCATAGATTTTTTACTCTCCCCACAGGTATTTCCTCTTACACTATTATTAGTCTCCAGAACTGTCCTTCCATCTTATTCTAGATAAGTGTTTTTCAAACATTTTAGAACCACGACCCACTTTTTAGCATGACAAGCTTTCCTGACCCACCTAGCTTTCAATGGACATGAACCGGGCGATTTTTTAATGTAGCTAAAGCATTGTGTGGCAGTGCACTGTTATATACAGACAACACATTTTCCAAGGAAATGGCCAATACATTTGCACAGACATATAGTTTTATTGATAAAACTACATTACACACACATAATAATGTTTGGAAATCGTGTTTTAGTAAATATTTATCATTTGCACAATCACCAACAAAAAGTGTCTTGATTTGTTTAGATGATATTAATATTTTTGTTTCCATCACACTTCGGATTTGCAAAAAATGTGCTTCATTTTGCTTTCTGAACTGCTGAAAGTGTAAAGTTCATTTGCAGGTCTTTTCATTTTGTGTGTTACAAAAAATGACATCCTACTACATCCTTTCCTTTCTCTCTACTCCAGCAAGATTGTCACATAATCCAATTTAATTTAAATTTTCTTTCTCTGACTGTAAAGTGAGAGGAGTTTGTAAATCAAAAAATTAAACTGCAATTTATCAGAAGAAATAGCCTGACATTTGACCTTCGTCCTTGACGCAGCAAATGCCACAAGATAAACACAGAATTTAACAGCATCTTTATTTATTGTTTGGGCTTTCACAGCCCATCACAAATTGGCTCTACATTGCTCTAGAAATACATTTCATGAAAAACAGGTTTCAAAACCTATATTTCATGCCAATGCTATAATTTCAGTGATTTTTTAAAGCATTTATTCCATTGAAAGGCCTAATCTCAGTCTGACATCCTTTCCACCATCTAATTATTCTATAAGCATCAGAATTCATTTGGATGATGAAAGCTTCAAACCGCTCTGCAGAGCTTCATGGTCACCCTTTGTTGAATATGCATCCTGTTCATGTAAAGTAAATAAATGCGGAACATTGTAATTGAATCAGGGCCTATTGTTAGCAGAAAGTTCCGCATAGGTGCCTAAAACAACCCCCACTTCAACAAACTGAGGGGCATATTCTCAAGCCCCTATCGCCATGGGAACGTCACTTTTTCTGACGTTCCCGTGGCGATAGGGTCAGCGCCTTATTCACAAGGCAGCGTTAAGCCACTTAACGTGGCTTTAAGCCACGTTAAGTGGTTTAACCCTGCCTTGTGAATAAGGCCCCTTTCACGCTAAACTTAGCGTGAAAGAGGCGTGCAGTGGGTGTTGCGGTGGGCGTTCCACCGCAACACCCATTGAACTCGACGCTGCCACCTATTCTCAAGAGCAGCGTTAATAGGTGGCTGCGCCTAACTTAAGACCAGGAAAATCCTGGTCTTAAGTTGGCGAAACGAGGAGAAATGCTTTATTTCTCCTCGTTTTTGCTTGTTCCATGTGTGCTGCCCTGTGCAGCACACATGGAAAAAGCAAAATGCCATGGTTTGTTCATGTACAGGAAGATGTCCCTTCCTGTACATGAACAAACCTTTTTAAAAATGCCATTTTGTAACTTTCATGTGTGCTGCACGAAGCAGCACACATGAAAGATTACAAAATGGTATTTTGATATTGTTTATGTGCAGGAAGGGGCACCTTCCTGTACATAAACAACCCTCCCCTGCACACAGACACCCTTGCACTCTGGTGCAAGGGTGCCTGCGTTGGCGCTAAGTTGTGAAACTTAGCGCCATCGCAGGGGGAAACGCCAGGCTGCACCACATTCTTGAGAATAGGGTGCAGCCTTGTGTTTCCGAAGTGGCGGTGAGAGGCGTTAAGCCTCTCACCGCCACTTCACTGAGAATATCCCCTGAACGTGTTTTTAAAAAGAATAATACATGTTTTCACTAAATCCCGCTTTCTGTACACTATTAAAGATTTTTCTCTTCTTTTTACCATGTACAACTAAGCAATACAGAGCTGTGAAAATTTACTGTTTTCGATAAACATTTTACTGTTTGAATAAAAGCATTGTTTTATGCTACCTGCACCAAAATTAATTTGTAATAAAATGGCCATCAAGTCGAATTTAACCCAGCAATTGCCTCAGTGTTGGGATGATGTTCCAAAATGCCTTTAATGTTCCTAATGGCCTTTGACCTCATGGTTTATAATGTCACCAATCACCTTGATGCAATACAGGACCCTAGACATGGTTACCCATTATGTAGCCTTCTCTCTCTCTCTTTTGTTCGGACCACAATTCATAACTCTCCCAACAGCCAGGCAAACCAAATGCAATGTTACTAAAAACCCCGAGATGGAAATATAGGACCATATTACATATTAATCATTGGGAATTTTTTTATATTACATGTTTATGTTATAGAAGTTACCTTGAAAAATGCTGTTTTCTTCAAAGTGCAGTTAACAATGGGCACTGATTGGAATTAAAATGTTTGGGCTTACCTTTAATAAATAAAGTGTTGATAAAGCAACGTATAATGGTGAGGGCCTGAGTGTTTATGCGATTTTGTAGCTGGAGTGTTTTCCACCTATATTGATTTAATGCATTTGCCACATAATTAGCAAAATGTGAAGATTTCGCAACAATGTTGTTTCTAGCTAAAATTTGTGAAGATAGTATTTTAGAGAACATGCTGCATAATTTGCATTTTTGCCAAACAATTTATAAATCCCTGCTGCTTAGCTTGATCCTCCATGCTGCATAACTGTTGTAGCCAATACAATGGGAAAGCCCTGCAGATTGGTTTGGGAGCTCATATATATATATATATATATATATATATATATATATATATATATATATATATATATATATATATATATATATATATATATATATATATATATATATATATACATATATATATATATATATATATATGTATATATATATATATATATATATATATATATATATATATATATATATATATATATATATATTACCTACTGGCGGTCGCCAGTAGGTAGTTATAGTTAGGACCTTGTTTCTATTCAAATAGCGTTTTTCTTTTGCCAATATCTTTGGCGCCGTTTGACGAATCTTCGCGAAATTTTCAAAACTAGTGAGGCGCTCCGGTCAGCTCCTGTCTTGAAAGTTTCGGGGTGATTCCTCAAGCGGGGGCCGAGAAAAAAAGGGGGTCCCAAAACACGTTTTCCCCATGTTAATTTCCATAGGAACTTTAGACAAAGCTACAGCCTGAACTGCTGAACGGAATTACACCAAATTTGGCAAAAAGGTAGGTCTTGGTTCCGAAAAAGCCCTTTTTTTAAATGGTGTAAATCCAATCAGTAGTTTCTGAGAAATTAGAAAAAGAAAAGTTTCGATATCTGAGCACCGAGGAGGGTTTGCGAACCCTCCCGGGCACGAGCTTCACTCTGATGAAATGAAATTTGTACTTGTAAAGCGCACCCATACCCCCAAAGGGGTGTCCAGGCGCTGTACGCATACCGCTGTGGAACCCTTCCTGGCTTTTCCCTGTGAAATGTCCACTCCTGGGCACCCCCAGGGTGAAGCCAGGCATCCCAGCGCTGTTGGGGCCGTTGTGGAGATTAAGCAAGCTATTGCCCAGAGTTGCAGAGTGGGACCCATGATTAGAATAGGCACCGAGGCGAGAATTATCAGGTCCGAGGAAATTGAGCCCAAGACCCGCCGAGGCGGGAATTGAACCCTGGTCCCGGGCCAGATCTCTGCATCAGGGTCTGCCGCTCTAACCATTGAGCCACACTTCTCCACGATTGGCTGCCAACACTCCAAATCAGGAAGTGTTGGCAGCCATCTTGTGACTCGGTCACCGAGTCACAAGAAAAGAGTAAATAAAAAGGTGAAAAACAAGAAAAGGGGGCAGGGTACAAACACCCTGACCCCCTAGGCCTGCTCAGGGGGTCCCACAAGGGCCCCCAGGGCCAAAAAAAGCATTTTTTAAAAAAAAATATCGGCCGAATTCGCGCTGAGGTCGCGAATCTGGCCGAGAAAATTAAAAATAAAATGAAGCGCGGGATATTCTTAAGCCCCCGGGTGGGCCAGGTCCCGGGGTCATGCCTATTTAATTAGTGGGGGCCCGTGGGGGCCCCCGCAGCCCCGGGGACCACCACCTCCCCGGGACTTAGTTTATTGAATGCGGGGGGACTCGCATCCCCCCCGCAGCCCTGGGGACCACCACCTCCCCGGGCTCTCTTATTTTTTAAAATAAAACGTGTGTGGGGGGACCACCACCTCCCCAGGGCTTTGCAAATTAAACGCGGGGGCATGCGGCCCCCCCGCAGCCCCCGGGACCGCCACCTCCCCGGGGCTCTGTTTAAATTCGGGGGTCCGTTACCGTCCCCCGGGGACCACCACCTCCTCGGGGCTTTAGAAATGAAGGAGGGGGGCCACGCGGCCCCCCTCCTGGAGCCCTTGATGGCCCTGGGGACCGCCACCCCCCAGGGCCGGCTCCTGCAATGTCCCGGGGTGCCCACCCCCGGGACATTGCTGTTTGCTATGGCAGGGCGAGAGCAGGGCTCCCGCCCTGTCATAGCAAACTCTGCTTTGCTTGATTGAAGCGAGAGCAGGTAAACCTGCTCTCGCTTCAATCGAGCAAAGCAGGATTGCTTTTGCACAACGGGAGCTGCATGTCATCAGCTCCCCTTGTGCAAAAGCAATGCCAGCTCCCGCAGGAGGCGGGGAGCCGGCGGGACCGTGGGGGCATTGGGGCTCCCCCCACGGTCCCCAACGGAGAGGCCAGGCCCTGGGGGATGGGGTCCCCGGGGCCAGAAGTGGCCCGGTGGCCCCCCTCCACTGCAAAATAAAGAAAAAAAACAGAAAGGCCGGCCCCGGGGGATGGGGTCTCCGGGGCCATAATTGGCCTGAGGAGGGGGGCCACGCGGCCCCCTCCAAATAATTTAATAAAAAATAAAAAAAAAAGACTGGCCATGCCCCAGGGGATGGGGTCCCCGGGGCCTAAATTAGCCCCAGGAAGGGGGCCAAGCGACCCCTTTCCGTTAAAAAATAAAAATAAAATACAAATAGGGGTCAGGCCCTGGGGGATGGGGTCCCCAGGGCCCAAAAAATAGTAAAAGAAGGGGGGACACACAGCCCCCCTTTAAAAAAAAAAAAAAAAGCTGGCATCTCGCCGTAGGCCCCACCCCCTCCCTGCACCACTCTGCAAATGCACCCCGTGGCGCGTTGTAAGTTGGGGAATTAATTCCCCTTGAATACTGGGGGTCCCCGGGGGCCAACTAGCCCACCAGGTACCTCCAGTATGCGCCACAGAGCTGCGTTGCAGAGAGGGGGTCCGAGGCCACGCCCCTTTTTACACCACTCTGCAAACGCGCCTCTTGGCGCACTGGTGGTGGGGCGATGAGGTCCTCTTGTGTCCTGAGGACCTCAGTACACAAGTGGACTTCATCCCCCCGAGCAATCCAGTGCATCTTTCTGCACTTCTCGCTTCTTTCTGCACCCCTGTTGCTTCATTCTGCACTTCCCATGCTTCTTTCTACACCTGTCTTGCTTTTTTCTGCCCCCCTGTTGCCTCTTTCTGCATTCGTCTTCCCTCTTTCTGTACCTTTCTTGCCTGTTTCTGCATCTCACTTGCCTCTTTCTGCACTTCTCTTGCTTCTTTCCACACCTCTGTTGCTTCTTTCAGCAATTCTCTTGACTCTTTCTGCACTTCTCTTGCCTGTTTCTGCACCTCTCTTGCTTCTTTCTGCACCTCTGTTGGTTCTTTCTGCACTTCTCTTCCTTCTTTTTGCACCCCTCTTGCCTCTTTTTGTACCTCTGTTGGTTCATTCTGCACTGCTCTTGCTTCTTTCTGCACCTCACTTGCCTCTTTCTGCACTTCTCTGTGAAAGGCAGCGAGTCTTCTAAGACCCTCAATGCTGCCCGGTGCAGGGTTCCACCTCTAATTCACTTTGGGTTCGCTATCAAAATAATGAGGCAAGCGCTGGAAACTGGAAGAGAAGAAAATGGTTTATTTCTCATGAGGAGATCACGTCAACTGAGACACCGGGATGTCTGAGGGAAGTGTTCCGCTGACAACTCCCTTGGCTCTTCCTTTTATACAGGTTTGACACAATGCATTTGTTTGATCAACATGGTTACAAAAGCTTGGGGTCCCGGGCAGGTTGTCACACAAGCCCAACAGTAATTCTCTTCCCACCCAGGTCAAACAGACAATCTTATCTTGCAGCTGGACCTTGCTTCAGGGTCTAAAACATGTGAGACCGGTCAGATCTAAGAGTCCGTTCTGTTGATAAAAACAGGTCCCATTGTTGGTAACAACAAGTCTTGCTGTTTGCAGTGCAATAAATCATTTTGCAAGAGTCTTTTTGGTGTTTGGAACCTGTTTGTGTAACTAGGTGTAGTGAAGGGTAGAGCGTCCAAAGGCTTGTCTGAAAACAGGGATGAGAGGAAAAGCGAGTTTGTGGCAGCAAGTGGCGCTGAGGTTTGTTGTGGCAATAGAGTTTATAGCCCCCAGCACAGTACCAGGTCGGTCAGAGGGATGCTAGTAAGGGCAGGGTGAAACAAAGGTGACCAACAGAGTACAAAATGGCTGTGATAGATTAAAATGACTGTAACTTATGTGCACATAGAATTCCACAAGACAAGATGGCGCAGGTAATGTTCATAATTGTCATTTTGCTTTTAACAGTGGCCCCTTTGAACATAACTAGCCAGCTTGTCAGTCTATTTCGATCTCCATAATGTCCTGTATCTCTTGATCATACATTACTCTCATTTTTGTTAGCTGAGTGTCCATAGTCTTAGGGTGCAAGGTAGTTATGCAAAGATAACACAAAGGTGGTATACAGTGTATACCCAAACAACAACCACATATTGTCAATACTGGGACCAAGAGAATCATTGATATTTTCCAACCCCACTCATTCAAGATGCCCCAAAGCCAACTTCCAACTGTCCAAGTCTCTGATCCTTGATGAATTTCTGAAGATAGTCTATGGAGATGTTCGATTGCTTCATAGACAGAAGGTGAATTATCAGGAATGTATACACAGCAGCTGGCACCGATGATGCGGCATGCTCCTCCACGGTCCGCTAGTACCACGTCCAGGACCATGCGATTTTGCAGGGTAACCAGACGGACCGCTTGGAGCTCAGCAGTGTTGTTGGTGAGGATGCCACCAGTGACGTTCAGGGTGGTCTCTACCGCTTGGGACAGATGTCTGATGGCTCGGCTGTTTGCCATCGGACCCCATAGCGGGACGATCCCTTTTGATGCGTCGAGGAACTGTGATGAGGCAGAGTCTGCTTGATCAATGTCTTTAGAACGCTTTTCTCGATGATGCTCTGCAGGGGCTGTGTAGGTTGGTGGCAAAACAAAGGCGATGTAGCATGTGCCCCCCAGTTTCTTTGGAGCCAGGTGTAGGCTTTGGTTCCACAAACAAAGTACATATTGGGTGATGCAACAAGCGCTGGGGGTTGGCAGTGTTCAAAGTCCTTACAATGCTACAGGTGCTGTGACCCACATTCTTAGTCCCACGGCCTTCAATGCATACAAGGCCAGAGACGTTCACCACAGATAGGGCCACAGTCAGTGTTGCAGCAGTTCTTTTCTTCAGGTAGGAAAATGTAGCTCTGTTAGGATTATTGAACACTTGCATTTCCACTCGTTCTTTGGCGGGGACATCAATCTGGAATGTCGCATTGAAGGTGTGAGGGCAGAAGGGGGCGGCTGTCGTTCCTGTTTTGTTTCGCCAGAACTCGTTGTAGAACTGGGCGATTGTTCCGTCGGAAGTGGCATTGTCTTTGTAACTTTCTTGTAGGAGCATCATCCAGGCAAGGCAAGATCCGTGAATAGAAAAGGGCGAAGGGATGAAAGGGATGGAATGTTCAGTGGCATGTGGTAACAGCCCACAGACCCAACAGTTGGTAGCATTGGTGGCAAGATTGTGTTGGTGCAACATCTGCACGAAAGAATTATTCCAGAATTCTTTGCGTCGTTCTCGGAGATGTGGCGGTAGTGATACCAGGTAGTGTTCTTTCTTGGTGGTTGGTTGCATGGTGGGTGACAATGTTCTGTATGCAGGTGCATTCTCTTCAATGATCCAGAGTGCGACGATTAGCAGGAGACAGGTGAGAAATGCGGCTACAAGTGCAATTGTCTTTGTGCTGTGCAGGTTAGCAGTCTTGGTGTCTTTGCGGTGGTTTTGCAGGTGTTCAGTTTCTTCCATCATCTTCGAGGAGCTCAACAACTGTTAGGACCACAGACTTTTGTCTGGCGTTTTCCTGGTAGCGTTGTTTGACTGTGCTACCGATCTGAGACCTTGACTCAGTTAGTGGCCTGGTCGTTGGAGCTCCCTCCTTTCGTCGATCTTAGGTTGTACCCTTTCCTGGATGGCACCGTGGGGTCGGGAAATTCTGATAGTTCGAGGGTGTCTTCTTGTGGGTAGCAACTCAGAGCTGGTCGGTCTCTCGCGAGTACTTCCTCTTGCACCTCCACCCCTTCACAGGTTGCCAGGGTTGGAGGGACTCGTTTGCAGTGATGGGCATGCAGGCAGTTTCGTTTTCCTTGCACTCGGAGGGCAGTTCGGGTGGTGATCAGGACTTGCCAGGGCCCGTCCACCTAGGCTCCAGATTCTTCGTTCTTTGGAAGTTGCGAATTAATATATGGTCGCCTGGCTTTATTTCATGTCCCGGGCCCCTGGATACGTCAGGCAAGGCTTGCTGCACCTGTTGGTGGATAATTGTTAGCTCGTTTGTCAATTTATGCAAGTAATCCGACATTAATATGTTCGGGACATCGTTAATGGAGGTGGGTCTTGGTGCCGCCCAAATGCTCATAGGCCTGCCGAAGACCACCTCATACGGGGTCAGTCGGTGTTTGGTTGGGGTGGAGCGCATCGATAACAATGCCAATGGGAGGGCGTCGGGCCATTTCAACCCGGTCGTGGCAACTATTTTGGCTAGTTTTAGTTTCAACGTTGCATTGTGTCTCTCTACCAGGCCCGCTGATTGGGGGTGGAAGACGGCATGGAACTTTTGTTTTACCCCCAACCCTCTCAGTATGTTCTGTATCACCTCGGCTACGAAGTGGGGGCCGTTGTCGCTCCATAAAATTCTGCAAAGGCCGTATCGGGGAAGAATTCTTTCAGCAATACTTTTGCAGTGGCTAAGGCGATATTGTCGCGGGTGGGATAGGCCTCCACCCATTTGCTAAAAGCGCACACAACCACCAGGACATATTTTAGACCAAGGCATCTCTCTAGTTGAATGTAATACATTTGAAGGATTTCAAAGGGGTGGTCAGGGACTCCAAACCCTCCCCGTGGTACTACTGTCCCCTTCCCTGGGTTGTGTTGTAGGCAGACTATACATTGTTGTACTAGGCGTTTTGCAGATTCTGCTATCTTGACGTTATGCCATACTCTGGTGATTAGTTCAATCATGGGGGTGGAGCCTATGTGTGCTGGTAAATGTGCCATGGTCAATATGGGGATGAGGTAGGCATTGGGTAACAGCCATTTATTTCCGTCTTTAGTTCTCCAGCAATCTTCCTCGTCTTTTAGTCCCACCTTTTCCCACTCGGTCAATTCGTCTTGTGTGCCTGTAGTCTGTATGTCCTAGCGTCAGTCCATCGTCCATCGACCTGGTCACATACATTCGTGTCGTAGTTCTGTCTCCTGCCGTGGCTTGGGCAGTAACGTCTGCTAGTGCATTTCCCTGTCCAATGAGATCAGTCACTTTCCTATGTGCTTGGCATTTTATCACTGCTAACTTCTTGGGGAGGAGGACTGCTTGCGTCAAGGCGGAGACTAAATCTCCATGCAGGATGGGTGTACCGTGTGAAGTCAGGAACCCTCTTTCTTTCCATAAGATCCCAAAATGGTGAACCACCCCGAAGGCATATTGGCTGTCGGTGTATATGTTAACTGTCGTGTCAGTCGCTAAGATACATGCTCGTGTGAGGGCAATGAGTTCTGCAGCCTGGGCTGAACGTTGAGGAATACGGGCTGTTTCCAGAACGGTTCGGGCTGTGGTGACAGCGTATGCAGCTGAGGTGGAGCCGTCGGGGAGTTTGATGCACGAACCATCCACCCATAGTTCTCCATGTGGTTCTAGAAAGGCGGTGTCTCTGAGATCTATTCTACTCTTTGTTTGTTCATCGGTTAGTGTCACACAGTCGTGTAGTGGAGTCACGCTAGGATCATTTTCGGGTAGGGGTAACAGTGTGGCTGGATTGAGGGTGGTGCATCGCTTTAGGGTAATGTGCGGTGCTAGCAGGGTCAACTCATATCCTGTCAGTCGGGCGCTAGTCAAGTGTTGGGTTTTGGTCTGGTTTAGTAGTGTGTCGACTGCATGGGGTACTAAAACAGTGACTGGATTGGAGAGTACTATTCCTTCGCTCTGGCGTATCGATACTGCTGCAGCTGCCACAGCGCGCAGGCACGCTGGCAGTGCTCTGGCTACTGGATCGAGGGTGGCAGAGAAATATGCACAAGGGTGTTGTTTTTGACCAATTGATTGTGTTAGGACAGACAATGCACATCCTTCCCTCTCGTGCGTGTAGAGGAAGAATGGTTTGGAGTAATCCGGGGTTCCTAGGACAGGTGCTGAACAAAGGGCATTGCGTAGTTCTTTAAAGGCTGACTGGCATTCGGGGGTCCAGGGGAGAGGTGAGGGGATGTCTTTAGCTAGGAGGGAGAGAAGGGGTTTGACAATGAGGCTAAAGTTCGGTAACCACTGTCGGCAAAATGAGGTGAGACCTATCAAAGAGCGGACTTGTTTCTGATCTTTGGGGACAGGGGTGTCTAGAATTGTCTGGATCCTGTCAGGCGTGAGTTTCCTCCCTTCTTTGGATAAAAGGTGACCCAAATAGGTCACTTGTGATTTACAGAACTGCAATTTCTTTCGGGAGACCTTGTGACCATTCTCAGCAAGAAAATGGAGTAGTTTGATGGTGGCTGTGACGGCTATTGGTATGGTGTCCGCTGCTAGAAGGATGTCGTCTACATATTGTATTAGTGCCACTCCATCTGGCAATTGTATGGCGTCCAACTGTCTTTTAAGCGCCTGGCTATAGATGCTTGGGCTCTCAGTGTACCCCTGAGGTGCTCTGCAAAATCTGTACGAACGGGAGTTTAGGGTGAATCCAAATAGATAGCGGCTGTCCTTGTGTATAGGTATGGAAAAGAATGCGTTTTTGAGGTCAATTACAGTGAAGGTGGTGGCAGTGGAGGGATTAAGGTCAAAATTGTCGTGATGTCGGAAACGACTGGGTATTGTGGCACTACGATTTTGTTTATCTCCCGCAGGTCAATGATGAAGCGGTAGGCTTTTCCGTCTCCCTCTCCCTGTCTCTTTACAATCGGTAGTATGGGACTATTACAAACGTTGCTTGCTACTTCCTCTACCACCCCTGCCTCTACCAAAGAGTGTATGGTCTCTGTCAGTGCCTTCTCACCCTCTGGCGATATTTTGTACTGCGGTACTTTCGGTAGGGTTGCGTCCTGTCGTATTGTTACGTGTACTGGGTCAATCATCATTCGTCCTACGTCTGAATCAGCCCTAGCCCATAATTGTGATGGCAAAGTGTCCAGTAGGGATGCGTCAGCCTCGGAGATGGGAAACATGTGCTGATTAGGGTTCTCTCTATGGCGCTGGGGGTTGTCATACAGGACGACACGCACTCCGTCTGGTGAGCATCTGATAGTCGCATGGAAGTGTTTCAAAAGGTCGAGACCCATAATGGCGTCTGGGGTGTTGGAAGAGAGGAGGAATGTTGTTTCAACGCTATTGTTGTCAAGGTTAAAAGGGATCGGTCGGGACAAAGGGTTGGTGGAGGGCGTACCGTCAAATCCTATTGAGGTCACATGTGAGCCTGACAAGGGTGCCCTTGGAATCAGTCGTTTGGATAGTGCACTACGTGTTGCTCCCGTGTCTACCAGAAATGACGACTTTGTGCCCAGGACCTCAGCGGTAACATAAGGGCCTTGCTGATCAACATAGAGCTCGACTGGATCCCTCCCTTGCCCCTGGCTGTCCTATGCAAAGTCGTACGTATTGTCATAATCTGTCTGTTGGTACTGATTCTGTTTGGGATGGTCAAATGTGTTCACTCTTCCTGGCCTTTCCTCGCTTGCTTCACTCGCGTACCCTCTCCCACGTCCTCTTCCTCTCTGTCTACTTGCTATTTCCTCGCCCCTCTGCCCCTACCAGCTCCTAACAAAGCCGGGCATTGGGTTTTCCAGTGTCCATATTCTTTGCAAAATGCACATTGATCCTGTCCTAGGTCTTGGCGTCCTACATATGATGTCGATGAATTGTTTCTAGGTGGCTGTACTCTAGGGGTATTCTGCTGGTATCCTCCCCTATATTGCTCCCTTCCTGTATTCGCCCCCTGGAGTTGTGCTACCATTACCCTTTCCTTCAAGTCCTTCTTTTTCCTTTTTGTAGCCCTGTCATTTTCGTTTCTCTGATGCTCATAGTACTGGGCCATTTGGAGAATGGCCGCCGGTTTAGATGCTGCCCAACTACTTTCGCTGGCTTGTAATTTCTGGGATACATCTGGCAGTAGTCCTTTGACATAGTTCTGCACAAATAAGTGGTGTCCGGTTGCGGTGGACATGTCTTGTCCACTGTAATCGGAGAACACCGTTTCAAATCTGGAGAAATACTCTGAGACATCCTCTTGTGGTTTCTGGCGGCACGCGGTTACTATGGACCAGTCTATCTTTTTCTCTGGGATCAGCGTTTTCACTTTCTGCACTATTTTGTCAGGGAGGTCCAATATTGCTTTAACCGGTTTTTGACCAGGGTTCCGATGTTTATCTAGTGTGTTAAGTTGTTCCCAGGTATGACCAAGCAGTTCGGTATGGTCTATTTTCCTAATCTGTTTCCACACATCTGCTGGCAAACATAACCCGAAGAACAAGTCTATGTCGGCAAGTGTCATTATTGTTGATCCCAGAGCGGTACCTAGCTCGGTGTAAAGGCGGTGGGGTTCTTTCGTAAATCCGGTAAAGATTTACGGAACGTCAAAATGTCCTGTCTGTCCCATGGTTGATACACCCAATTGTAGACCACCCTTCCTCTAGCATCTTGATGGTTCATATCGTCATGAGTCCCTTGTCCTCTAGGAGGTACCCAATAAGGGGCAGCTTCTTTTATCGGCATCATGCTATCTGGTTTTTCCACCGGGGTCCTGCTATCTTAGATGTCCTGTCCTTATCTATCCGTCCTTGTTCCACGAGGTGACGGAATACCTCCAGTGTGGATGAAAAGAGTTCTGTAACATCGTTGTCGCCTTCATCTCCGGTGTCTACCTTCCTATAGAGAGCCACTAGTCGCTTGGGCCCTACATCTTGGTACTTCTCTTCATATGCAGTAAGAGTGTGGTAACAGAGACGTACAATAAAGTATCGTTTGCGGTTTTCAACATAGGAGTTGCATATGTCAGTTACATGCTCTTCTGTCTCCTTCCTATCTATGAGGGATTTAACTACTTTATCAATGCCTGCTCGCTCATTTTTACTTAATCGCGGGACCCTGGGCGCTCCTGTTTCTTTTGATCCTACCTCTACTACTGTATCCTTTGATGAGGCATTTGGTGTGGGTGACTCGGTGGGAGCAGAGGCGGTGGAGACTGAGGCGATCGTGCCATCTCCGGCTATACTTTGGTGGTCCTGTCGTTGTACTACGGGATGAGTAGGGGCGTAAGGGGTGGCATGTATATGATTGGGGGACCTAACAATAAATCATCATCTACCCTTTGTTTTGCTGGTAACTTGGGGTAAAGAGTCGAGGGCGTTCTAACAGGGCATTGATCTGATATTTTTGATTCCTGTTCCTTTTTATCGATTTCCTTTTCTTTTAGTTTTTCTTCTAATCTTTTACAGGCTGATTTTCGCGTTTCTTTATCTTGTCTAGCTTCATCCCTTTTCTTTCTTTGAGCTGCCTCTTTTCGCCATAAGCCAAAACTGTCAAACATGGCTGGTCTAGTTTTCTTTTTGTGGAGAGCTAATTCTAACGTTTCTATTTTAGCGGGATCGAAAGATCCCGTCAGTGGCCACTGATTTACCCGGTCCTTCCTAGTGTATTTATGCCATAGTTTGCTATAAGCTACGCTGGCTAATCCATACTTTACGTACATGTCTTGTTAGGGGTGCCTTCCGGCGGTGCCGGCTGACTGACCTCTAACAAACGGTCTGGTCCAAAACAATTACAATCAAACAATCTAGAGAAAACAGGCATGACGTATTTATCTGTCAAAATGAATATCTCAATCAATCAATTTAGACAAAAAGTCTGCACTACCTGTCCTTCGCTGCCTGCAAAGAGAGAGAATATTCCTATTCTTTGTTGTTTGCAAGCAGGGAAATGTCGCAAATAACTCAATATCAAAAAAGGAATACTAGTATTTCAATCAAACTATTCAATCAATCAATTTAAGTCGTTTTTTCACGACCTTACCCGGACCGTGTGGACAGTTCTTCGTCTTCCCCTTCCAGCGCCTGGTTGTCCTCTCACTCCAACAATCAATGCGGCGTTCCTCTAAGGTCCCAGTCAGGACCGCAGGTCACTCGAGAGAGGTCCGTTCGGAACCGGTGAAGTTCAGTCGATCGGCAGCCAGACAAGGGTCTTCTCAGGCAGGTATACCCCAATCGTTTAGTCGTTCACTCCGTCGTTAGGACCTCTCTACCGGACCCACGCATCGCTGATGGGCCCCTACGCTTGGGCGCCAATTTGTGAAAGGCAGCGAGTCTTCTAAGACCCTCAATGCTGCCCGGTGCAGGGTTCCACCTCTAATTCACTTTGGGTTCGCTATCAAAATAATGAGGCAAGCGCTGGAAACTGGAAGAGAAGAAAATGGTTTATTTCTCATGAGGAGATCACGTCAACTGAGACACCGGGATGTCTGAGGAAGTGTTCCGCTGACAACTCCCTTGGCTCTTCCTTTTATACAGGTTTGACACAATGCATTTGTTTGATCAACATGGTTACAAAAGCTTGGGGTCCCCGCCCCGGGCAGGTTGTCACACAAGCCCAACAGTAATTCTCTTCCCACCCAGGTCAAACAGACAATCTTATCTTGCAGCTGGACCTTGCTTCAGGGTCTAAAACATGTGAGACCGGTCAGATCTAAGAGTCCGTTCTGTTGATAAAAACAGGTCCCATTGTTGGTAACAACAAGTCTTGCTGTTTGCAGTGCAATAAATCATTTTGCAAGAGTCTTTTTGGTGTTTGGAACCTGTTTGTGTAACTAGGTGTAGTGAAGGGTAGAGCGTCCAAAGGCTTGTCTGAAAACAGGGATGAGAGGAAAAAGCGAGTTTGTGGCAGCAAGTGGCGCTGAGGTTTGTTGTGGCAATAGAGTTTATAGCCCCCAGCACAGTACCAGGTCGGTCAGAGGGATGCTAGTAAGGGCAGGGTGAAACAAAGGTGACAAACAGAGTACAAAATGGCTGTGATAGATTAAAATGACTGTAACTTATGTGCACATAGAATTCCACCAGACAAGATGGCGCAGGTAATGTTCATAATTGTCATTTTGCTTTTAACATCTCTTGCTTCGTTCTACACCTCTGTTGCTTCTTTCAGCAATTCTCTTGCCTCTTTCTGTACTTCTCTTGCTTGTTTCTGCACCTCTTTTGCAAATTTCTGTATCCCTCTTGTCTCTTTCTGCACCCTCTTCCCTATTTCTCCTCCTCTTTTGCTTCTTTCTACACTTCTCTTGCTTCTTTCTGCACTGCTCTTGCTTCTTTCTGCACCTCACTTGTCTCTTTCTGCACTTCTCTTGCTTCTTTCTACTCCTCTGTTGCTTCTTTCAGCAATTCTCTTGCCTCTTTCTGCACTTCTCTTCCTTCTTTTTGCACCTCTCTTGCCTCTTTTTGCACCTCTGTTGGTTCTTTCTGCACTGCTCTTGCTTCTTTCTGCACCTCACTTGCCTCTTTCTGCACTTCTCTTACTTCTTTCTACACCTCTGTTGCTTCTTTCAGCAATTCTCTTGCCTCTTTCTGCACCCCTGTACCCTCTTTCTGCACCTTTCTTTGTCTTTCTGGACTTCTGTTGCCTCTTTCTGCATTTTTCTCTTGCTTCTTTCTGTGCCTTTCTTCCTCTTTCTTCACATATCCTACCTCTGTAGGCATAGTTAGAAATTATCATTTAAAAAACCTTTGAAATTCACTGAAAAAACCATAGGTTTCAGGGACGTTATAGTTAGAAATTAGCATTTAAAAAACCTTTGAAATTCGCTGAAAAAAACACAGGTTTCAGGGACGTTATAGTTAGAAATTAGCATTTAAAAAACCTTTGAAATTCACTGAAAAAACCATAGGTTTCAGGGACGTTACTCACCCATAGGGTTATTTACACAGCTAGTCAGTCATGCAAAGAATCAATAACACTCCCATTTACTCAACTATACAGTTATACACACACCACCTCACTTATTCAAACATATACTAACACATACTTACACTCATACAATAACTAATACAAGCACACACTCATCCATACAGCCACTCTCACAATCACTCACTCTCACATATAGTCATTTATATACTCCAACACTCACATATACTGCCTTTCACATATGTAGTTACTTACACATATAACACTAAGACATCCATTCACTCACCAACAAAGCCATACACACACTCACCCACCCAGACAGCCCTTCACAGATGCACTATTGAACCCATACATCCAATAAATCACCCACTCACACATCCATGCTGGGAGTCACACACCCCCCACCCACCCACACAGACACTCAGGCCCCCATACAGATACTCAGACAACCAATTAATAACCCATATCGACAGTCATGTAGCTACTTACCAACCCATAGAGCCGCTTACACACCAACTGACAGACTGATACAGACATTTACACAGTTTAATCACTAACCCATACATTCACTAAGACACGTTTAATCACTCACTTATACAGACAGTCACGCACCTAGTAAATGATACATTCAGACACTTATACACCCACTCATTCTTCAATACACCTTGGCATATATATATATATATAAAACATACTTAAACTTTTCAGAAACACACAGTCACTGGATGATGTCATCAGTGATGTCATTTGAGATGTCATCAGTGATGTCATCAGTGATGTCATTGACCATGTCATGAATGATGTAATATGTGACGTCATCAGCAGTGCATTGCGGGGGCGCGAGTTATAGTTAGCTGAACTAACTATAACGGCCGAATTTCACTGGTTTTGTACGAGTGAAATGTCCAACTAACTATAACGTCCCTGAAACCTATGGTTTTTCAGTGAATATATATATATATATATATATATACACATATACATATATATATATATATATATATATACATATATATATATTTACATTTTTGATTACTATCAGTTTTGTTTGTGACCATTTTTTATTATTTAATGCTATTCACGTGAATGCATTTGCACATATGTTTTAAATGTAGGTATCTTTTTAATGTATGTATCTTTTTAAATTGGAACTAAAAGATTTTTTCTATGTCCATGATTTTGACATGTATAAATATTTTAAACAAAATGGCGCTCATGAGATTGAATAAGGCTGCCTGGTCAGCCAAAACGCGTCTCTCTTTGTTGCCGGGTCGGAGGAGTCCCGTGTATTGCTCAGGCAGGCCGTACAACATCAACCACCACAGGTTGCCTGTAATGAAGGAGCCCTGTTGTGGAGGAGTGACAATGACAGCGGGGACCCGAGTTTTGCAGCATGACCCACTTGGGATAATTGTGACAAAGAGAAGTACAGCGCGACCCCTCACTTGAGCAATACTCGGGACCACAAGTTCCATCAGGCCACGGAGGTTGGCCACGCCCACTGAGGCGGGACTTACTACTTTAAAAGTGTTACCCGAATTGTGCCGTGCTGTATGCCTCGTCTAGGCCCGTTGCCTCTGAAGAAGTGCGAAATGCAGGAAACGCGTTAGGCTGGACTTTCACCCCTGTTGTTGCAGCTTTGTGTCCTCGCTGTTGATTCTCTATAAAGATTGTTGGCTATGCACTTACCTGTTGTGGGCTCCTTCATTACAGGCAACCTGTGGTGATATATATATATTTGAGCTGGTCTGATTATGGAATAAAATACCGCTTTTGAAAAGCAATTTGTTGTCCTCAGCAGCTGTTTTTTAAAAGAATGCAGCGTGGTTTTGGTGTTTAGAGGCTTGCCCCCTCGCTGAGGACCGCTGTTGTAAGTGGAAGGAGAAAGGCAAAGGCAGTGCGGCTGCACTGCTTAGCGGTTTGATATATATATATATATATATATATATATATATATATATATATATATATATATATATATATGTATACATATATATGTAATGCCAACAATCCTTTTCTCCACCGGTTCCCTGCCACCTGGAACCAGAAACGGAACGGACTCCACTTATTTTGTGCAAGTTTGCTTTTATTCAGTTCATGCGCTGTGCCGCCATGACGCGTTTCGGCCTCTGAAGGCCTTGATCACATGATGTGCTACCATTTCCTCCCCACATTTAAAGTGCTAAGTGCAAAATAACTATGGAAAAAAGACTACCTGTCTGAATTCCGATTTCACTATACAAAAATACAGCACATTGTCACATTTGGAAGAGATGGTCTTGACTCTGAGAACCATGTGCCTAATACGCAGTTTTTCTGTATAAATACAGTAATTATTTACATACATAGTTGATAACATTCTAAAAGCATAATGCCAGTACCTAAAACCAGTTAAAACACCCTGATGCTTCAACATTACTATTAGATACCAACGTGTATTTAGTTCATTAGATATTTAGATTATATAATAAAATGCTAAAAGAATGTTAAAATCAATTGCAAAGACCGTTATTAAATCCATTGTGCAAAAAAAAAGGAGAGAATGCTGCCCCTGTGGGCATATATCATGCTGCTTGTAAAGTGCCTAGATTTGTGCAAAGTGCAAGTGTAGTTAAAGTGCTAATCTGCGTCGAGTTATATTCCTGCGAAGGAATAAACGCAGATAAAGTGACCGAGTGCAATAAAATACTAATTGTAAAAACAGTACATTATAAATACATTTCTACAAAAAAAGAGGGATTTTGTACAGGGATAAATGAGAACAGCATATTAAGACTATGTATACCTCAATAGTGTATCTGTCAATGAGGATTTGTTTCTGAGATTGTACCATGGCTGTATTATTCAAGGCAGAGCTACAGCCAAGTATGTAAGTCTTCAGTGGTGTTGAGCCCTTGTGGGCTTTTGCTGTCTAGCTCCAAGATGTACCTGGTCTCTAACCTCCTTAGAATTGCCTCCCTATTGCCACCTCGTCTAAGTTGCGGGACTGCGTCCACGACATAGAATTTAAAGTGGTCCAAATCATTATTGTGGACCACTTTGAAGTGGCGGGCCACCGGATATGTTACATCCGAGTTAGATATGGCCCTTAAGTGCTGGAGAATTCTCTTGTGGACTTGCAGTTTTGTGCTGCCCAAATACCGCAGTCCACAAGAGCACTCCAGCACAAAAATGGCAAATTCAGTTTTGCAGGTTAGTGATTTGTTGATGCTAATGGGCTTGTTTCTAAATGGCGTACAGTAGGTGGTCTTACTGATGCCAAATTTGCATGCCCTACATGAGGTGCACCTCAAAAATCCTTTGCGACCTGACAGCCAACTAGAGCCCGGTTTAATCTCTGGGCTACTACTGACCAAGAAGTCGCTGGTACTTGGGGCCTTTCTGAAAGTTATTGTGGGTGTTTGTGAGAGTTTATCCCCCAACACTGGATCGCTTAGTACTAGATGCCAGTTTTTCTTGACTATTCTACTTAGGCTATCTTTTTGCTTATTAAATGTCAAGATCAGTCTGGGATTACTACTGTCTTGTTTTGCACTGTTGATTTGTATGGCCTTGCTACGTGATGGTTTAAATAGCAGGTCATTTCTAGATACTGCTCTGGTGCGTCGTATAGCCTTATCAATGATGTTCTCTGAGTAGCCTCTGGCTAGGAAGCGGAATTTGCATTCTTCCTGTGCCTCTGTCAGATCTTTCTCACTGCTGCAAATTCTGCGTATCCTGAGCATTTCCCCATAGGATATGCTACAGATTGTGTGTCTCGGATGGAAACTGGCGGAGTGAAGTATGGTGTTCCCTGCGGTCGGTTTGCGATGTAATTTTGTTTGTAAACTGCCTTCGGCCACATATACTTCTACATCCAGGAAACAAACTGAGCTATCACTAATGGTATGGGTAAAGTGCAGATTTATATCATTGCTGTTTATATTAGTTACAAATTCCTCTGCACTCTGCCTGTCTCCCCGCCATACCAAAAACAGATCATCAATGTAACAAACCCATTTTATCACATGATCTGCCATAGTGCCTGCATATGTGGTAGTTAAGATCATCTCCTCCCACCACCCCATGTGAAGGCAGGCGTAGCTCGGTGAGAAGCTCGCCCCCATTGCTACACCCCTTGTTTGTTGGTAGACCTGTTGTTGGAACAAAAGTAATTATTTTCTAGGCAAAATTTCGTCAAATCGATAAGTATCTTATTATGTAGATAAAATTCAATTGATCTGGTGCTTAAAAAATGTTCCAATGCCCTAATTCCGTCTTTGTGGTGTATTGATGTATATAAATTGGATACATCTAATGACATTAAAAGATAGTCATCTTGCCATTGAAAGTCATGAATTTGTTTTAAAAAGTCTGTAGTATCCTGTATATATGACGGTAGGGCTTTAACATGGTCTTGTAAAAAGGAGTCAATGTAGACAGACACATTTTCAAGTAAGCTCTGTTTTGCTGAAATTATTGGCCTTCCTGGGGGTCTTGAGATGTCTTTATGAATTTTTGGTATAAAATAAATGACGGGTATGATCGGATAGTCTTTTTTAAGGAACCTATATTCATCCTGATTGATTAGTCCCGCACTTTTCCAAGCCAGGAGTTTGGCAAATAGTTCATTTTGTACAGCCTTGATGATTTGTTTATTACTTAGCTTATAGCAGTTGCGGTCACTCAGTTGTACCATAGGTTCCTCCATATATTGCTTTTTTGTCCATATGACCACATTGCCACCTTTGTCCGAATTCCGGACATCTACTGAGTCGTTGTCCCGAAGTTTTTGGACCAGTTGATGGTATTTAAGCTGTGTGCGTTTCTGTTACTATTGTCTGTTTGAATTTTGAAATTCAATTTTTTTACTTCCGCCGTTATCAGTTCATTAAAGGTATCAATAGAATCCCTGGGCATGATGGGTACAAATGTAGATTTAGGTTTAAATCCTGTGTTTATCGTGGCGTTGATCTTTATTTGTTGTGCTTCCATGAGGGACTGCATAGACTCTGATTGTACCTGAATCACTTCATCATTTTGTAGGGCATGAAGGTTGCGAAGCACGCTGACATCTGAAGCTGCCAGTGTCGTCATATTGCTTGGTGAAGCCTCACCTACTGCTTGTGTAGATGTCTTATTTTGTCTTAATTGGTGGAATTTTTGCAGTTTAAGCTTTCTGATAAATCTGTAAATATCAGCCCTTGTTTGGGGATAGTCAAAATTGGACTCTGGGCAGTATGTAAGTCCCAGCGCTAAAAGTTGTTGCTCTGCTTGGTCGAGAACAATGTCTGATAAGTTGATGATTGTATTGGCACTTTGTGTTTGTTGAGTTACTTGCAACGCCAGCCTTTGTTGGTCGGTTTCTTGTTTCCGCACATTTTGGCGCCTTCTCCGCCTTCTTTCGCGGCGTCTTGCATTTCTCCTTTGTTTGTTTTGGATTGTGCATTCCTTGGGCGCAAGGTCTGGCATCTTTCTTCTCTTAAAAAATTAAGTTCCTCAGCAAGAGTAAGTTTCCGTTGTTTTAGGTTAATTCCCCCTGCTGTGCCAGTGTGGAGTTCTGTCTCTGACTCTGTTTCTACAGAGGAGCTTAAATCAGACTGTGATGATGCTGTTTGTACCTCACGGCTGGGACCAGCTATAGCCCCCCTGTCCTTCCTGGACTTAGTTTCCTTATGAGTTGCCTTCGCAGTATCGTATTTGCGTGAGAAGGTGAAAATTTGCCCATGGTCATAATCATTTTTATCCCTCTGAAACTTGAACGTTTTGCGTTTTTTAATGATGTCTTCCTCCTTCTTGAGTCGTGCTAGTGATGGAGCAGAGAAAATAAAAAATTTTTAACCCCTAACAAATTTTATAAATAATTAATAAAATGTTCGTTTAAATGTATTAATCAACACTGTATGTGTGGGAAGGGTAATACGCAAGTGTATGTGCTGAATAATCTATTAACGAATGTCTGTGTGTCTAATTATAACATAAAAATAAATGCGTACTAATTTAAAATAAATGCATGATTTGTGCTTCATAGAAAACAAATGTGTCGTTGCAAAAACAATAGTGATGGTAAGTAAGGAACAGCTTAAATGTTGCTTTCTGCTAGGTAATAACTAATTGGGGTACGTAGATGACGGGAGGGAAACGAAAAGGCTATGTTTCTCTATTTTAATTATGTTTTGTTTATTTCAAAATAGTGCTTCTAAGTATAACCGAGTGGCGATATAAAATGGCTGCCAGTTAATGAAGTGCGCAAGTGCGGGGAAACACGTGACAAGGGAGAAAAGTTGGAGAAAAGCTAACCTCGTGATGTTGCTGAGAGGCTAGGATGCGAGAATGGTCAAGGCTGATGTGACCTAATTGAACTGATAGTGTGCCGTGGTGATCAGCAAAGAACCGTGGGAAACCATTTTAAGAGAAAGGACAATGCCTGCAGAGTTCTCGAATGTATCGAAAGAAGTTACAAATGTACTGATCGAAGCGGATGGAAACATGTCTTGAACTGTGAGAAAGGAAATGATCCAAGGACCGTTGGATCCGAGAGAACTTGATTAAAAGAATGAATAAGATGACATGCATGGACCAATGAAAGAAAAGCGTGTTATTAATGTTGCAACAATTAGTTAGCAAAGTTAGAATTAGGGTATAAGAGGGCCTACTCTTAGTGGGAGGGGTCACATTCAGGAGCGGAGTTGGAGAGTCGTGTTGGTGTTGGTGGCTTCCAGTGCTGGGTGGTCCTGATCGATCCATTACTGAGCGGGAGATGCTGAAAGACTGTTAGATGAGACGGGTTGCAGGTAGCTGATGCTGACGAGCTGAAGTTTCTGTTGCTGTCTTAATTTTCCAGTTGAGTATGAGAATCAGGTTATTTCTAATTCTTAAACTTAGGTTAGAAATCATTAGGCTAAATTAGGAAGGTAGGCAGGTAATTAGGGTTTTGCTTCATGACGAAAATTTCCTTTCTGCAATAAATTGATTATGCTTAATAAATATTTGAATTAATAATGAATGAATAATTGAATAAAAGATTAAATTCTTTCTCATGCTTTTAAAATTATATAAAATTTAAGATTCTTTAAATCAAATGACTCAGTGGTTATTTTCCTAAATGATTGTGACATCAGTAATTGGTTATTGTGATTTAGCTGGTCTTAATCACTATGAACTAATTTCTTACATGAATGATTCATCGACAAAACAATGAGCAGGAATATCTTAAGAAATAACTAAAAGAAAGCGATAGGTTAAGGTAATAAGATATCCCAGCTCTTTCCAGCGGTACATAAATTGTGATTTCCATTTAGTTCTCATGCTTCTCCTAGGAGTACAGAATTTCGTAAAGGTGTAAAGGAAATCCAGGTGTGTGCGTGTGTGATAGGCGATGTTTATGGGCCCCATCGTCATGTGGATGTGAGAAAATATAGTTTGCCCCTGGATGACCGATAAGTGACCTAGGAGGAGAATAGTTTTTATTGTACGCGCTGCATCACTAGCATATCGTCCCTGGTCTTGGGTGTCGCCTCACTGCCTTCAATTGCCTCAATTTGTTGATTTAGCTCATCTATTTGTTTTTGCAATTCTTTTCTGTCTATATCAGCGTATTTCACTAGGATTTCCACCAGCTTCCTCGACGACTCCAAGTTACTTTCGGCCCATTCCCGTAGCATACAGGGATTGGGATTTTCGTAACTTGGTGCGAGCATGATGCGTAATCCGCGGGGAATCCTGCCCACCTCCAGATATTTTGAGAGGGACTTGTGCTCCCACCACTTTGCTTGCTCTGCCTTCATAAGTTTTTCTAATTTTTTATACAGTTCTTTTATATTCGATAGATTTCTGCCATTTCCGTCACTGCTGATTTGTGTATGTGACTGTATGCTCACAATCTCCGTAAACATTTCCTCTGCCGCCTCCTCCCTGCCACGTAGCACATCAGCGGCCATTATATAGCACTTTTATTTGTATGCGAGAGTTCTGTTGCCAATCTGCAAACTCTCACTGTGCACACCTCTCACCGGACTCTGATGGATATTCCTACCTTTTTGTGCTTTTGCTTGTGTTATCCGCGACTTCCGACACAGGTTCCACCGCTACGTCACAGTCGGTTGGTATCTGCCGCCGTCCGGGGGCTTGTCGCGACCTTCTCCTCACCAAGACTTTTTGTTCCAGTTGAACCCCGGTTCGGCTTCCTGCCGCTTTGCCCAGATCGAGAGGGGTCCGTTACATCCAAGGAAGCCGCCTTGGAATAAATTGCCACCAATCCTTTTCTCCACCGGTTCCCTGCCACCTGGAACCAGAAACGGAATGGACTCCACTTATTTTGTGCAAGTTTGTTTTTATTCAGTTCATGCCGTGTCTAAAGTTTCCTATGGAAAATAACATGGAGAAAACACGTTTTGGGACCCCCTTTTTTCTCGGCCCCCGCTTACCGAATCACCCCGAAACTTTCAAGACAGGAGCTGACCGGAGCGCCCCACGAGTTTTGAAAATTTCGCAAAGATTCGTCATCCGGCGCCAAAGTTATTGGGAAAACAAAAAACGCTTTTCCTATGGAAACTAGGTCCTAACTATAATTATCTACTGGCGACCGCCAGTAGATAATATATATGGATACATATATATATATGTATATATCATAATTGTAGCACAAGAGTCAGGACAAGAGAGAAGCTCTGTCCTCTTCTCTGTCATAATCTACAGCCTGCAAATCGCTGACTTTGCTGCATGTCCTGTCCTTGGCATCCTTGCCCGCTCCAGAGGAAACAATCACTGACCGATCATGCTCCCCGGAGCAGCTCTTCACAGAGCAGGGCGATAACTTTCTAAGGGGTTACTAGCTTGGCCAATGTCTACTTATTTACTAACTGGTTAAACTTTCACAATGCATCTGGGCGAATTGTGTGCTGGTGTGCCAGGAGGTGTGCCCCCTCCCCTTTGTGTAATTGGTTAATCTGTGTCTTCAGGTTTGCTTTGTCTAAGAGGATTCCAGCCAAAATTAAAAATTAAAAGCGGAAGACCGTAAAATCATTGGCAGATGTAAGCATCCGAGTACAACCTAGGGAAGGGATGTTTACATAACGTGTTGGATTTGTTAATCATCTGTCAGGCAAAGCAAGCAAACAAGCAATTTTTGCACCTTTCTAGGAACGGGAGTTGCAAATTGAGAGCATGATCTGTGTGTGTTTGTGGGATAAAAATAACCTGTTTTCGGTGTACTAAACAGTGAAGACAACAAGGTTGTTAATGATACAGCTGTGCAGCCACCCACTCCCACCTCTTTATTCCCCTTGTTGTCTTCTTAACCATCTCAAGCTTTACCACCTAGATGACCTCATGTTATTTCCCTTTCTCATAATTTATCCTCATGTATTTGCTGCACTCCAATTAAATGCAAACATTCTTATGTTCTTTGAGCAATTGTTCAAACTCTTTTGTTTCCACTCATTAATTCGATACTATCCCCCAGGGTCAGAATGGGACAGAAAATAGGCCCCAATTAGAGAATCGGATAGCTAAAAGAGTGGCCCATGTTTGCAAATCGGGGTACTTTTGAACTAGTAAAGACCTGTTGTGTAGTTGTTTTGCAATGTATGGGAGTGTGCATGCGTTTATACTTATTGTAGGCAATATTTGTTGTAATAGCAAGGAAATCAACAACAAATCCCATCGGCCTATCAGACTATAAACCAGGCCCACAAACAACCAAAAAACCGTCCTACACATGACTTGTCAACCCAGCTCCTCAGATATTGCAAGATTGCACTGTCAGCCTGACCTTGTTATCTCCTCAATTTGCCACACACCTGTGATCAGTTTGTTAGGGTTCATGTGGAAAGTTAGTTGTTCCCTGAAGAAGAACTTGAGTAGAAACATCCACTGCATCCACAACTTGACCAAGATATTTCTGGGTTCCTTTCTCTCCTTGAATAAAGAAGTGTTTAGTCAGAAATTTGTCTTACAACAAATTTATGTTGGACGCTGAGATTTGCTTGAAATTTTAGGCACTCATTATGAATGGAAAGGAGCAGAGTCCCCTGCAGTATTCCCTGAAGGTATCAGTGCAGTACCCTATTCTGAGAAGCTGGTGTTTCAGGGCCTGCGATTAATGGGTCTGAAAATACCAGACTCAATAGTCCCACGCCTGGCAACACCGGACCTGGAGCTGTGTGTGTTGCTGCAGCGTATGTGGGCAGCAGCTGTGTCCACCCCACGCTCACCCTCCTGATACTCAACGAGGGGAGCAGCAAACTTGCTGTCAACTCACCCACTCCACCCTGCGCCTACCACCCACACCACAGCCCTGAAAATAACCTCCACACCCATTAGCCACCTGCTCTAAGCAAGTGGTAAATAGGCACTGATTTGGCACCATTAAGAGGGAATATGTGTGGAATTAGGCTTTACATTCCCATGACTGTGTATTACTCTCCTTTCTGCGTAAATAATTCGGAATCCCTGGAATTAGGTTTGAGAATAATTGCTGAAATTGCTCTGGTTTCCCCGAACCCAGGGAACATGCTATGGTGGCCTTAGTGCATTATGTGATACCATGCTGGAATGCATACGGTTAAAAAAGCATAAGTACAAAAACACCCTTCACAAGGTTTTTATTTTTCTCCCACATAGGATACAACAGCTTTTATATACACTAGTTCCATAACAACACTACTTTATATGCCGCCATTTTAGAGCTGTGCCTCGTTCGGAGCTCCATATCATGTAACTAATCAATAATTTAAGAAAACCTCTGTAATTACTCAAATACGGCCACTACCATCGAAGATCATTTTCATCTGAAAGTGTAAGTGCCTTTTTCACCAAAGAATAGAAAAGGCACAGTATAATTTACATATATTCTGGCAGGGATTTAGAAGCTCAGCATACCTTTTTTGAAAACACTTTTTTTTACTATTCACAAATATATATATATATATATATTTTTTTTTCCATCAAATTGCTCAGCTGCAAGGACGCACTCCACAACCAGATGGTTCCCAAGACCTTTAATTTTCAAACCGGCAAATGCATTCTAAGAGTTCTTAATGCCGACGCGTTTCGAAGCATCCAAGCTTCTTTTTCAAAGGCAGTGCATGTAGATTTCCGGCGTTATTGACGGACTACGTTACTGACTGGCTTTAGTAGACTTCCTGTAGTAGGCGAATAGCACAGTGCATTTCGGTCATCG